>KV417491.1:312290-341407 GCA_001630335.1 Athelia psychrophila | reverse complement strand
CAAACAACGCATACAAGACGCGCTAGCCTCTCAAACGAGAACTCACTTAGCTCCATTCCGTCTGAACATTATAGCTACCGTACCCAAGCTGGCATAGAACTTCAAGAATGACCCCAGTAGAACTTACGGAACCATTAACGGGGGGAGCTAGTTGCGCCAGCTAAAACTCCAAGACTAGTGCTACAGAAAGTCGGATTCACTGCGTCTCAATCTCCTCGAACCACCACAGTATTGGAAAAGCCTCTACTTCATGTAGAAGGGCATACAACCCATTAGTAGCTCCGTTCACAGTCGACTAACAAGAGACACAGTCCCTCTCGACGGTCACAAATAAGACTATTCCTAACATCCATCCAATGTAGAACATATATATGCTTCTCTTACTACCACACTAGTACTCACTAGCATCACCATTACTTCCACACTATTACCATTTCTATGACGCCTATTCATTATGTCATCAACTCGTCATGTCAGGTATACATCTCATAAATCAAGTCCATCCCTGCCGAGTAACATGGCACTATATCTGCTTGTTTACTCCACTATCGTGCATGAAGTTGTCCATAATCAACAAAGCTACTTCAGATCTCCTCACAGCGGATTTATCCCAGGGATTCTGGAAGATCGCAGTTGAACATGCCATCTACACTTATAATCGCACTCCTTTCTCTCGAGCTGAATGGAGAACACCACACGAACTCTGGGATGGAACGATCCCAGACATATCTAATTTCAGAATATTCGGATGCACAGCATTCGTCCACGTTCACAAGGACAAACGAAACAAACTTCAGTCTAAAGTACTTGAAGGAATGTTTGTTGGATATGCTCAAATCAATGGTTCAAAGGGTTACCGTGTATGGCTAAAGCAATCCAGGACCGTCGTTGAATCATGTGATGTGACTTTTGATGAATCTCCTTTCATTGGTAAAAAATCAAAACCAAAGCCAAAGAATCCTATCCAAACTATCCCTACGAATCGGATCTAGTCAATCCAGAACCGTTAATACCACTCATAGAAAACTCCGACGATGATACACCCTCTGATAACGAGAATCAAGATGATCATCCACCTCCTCCAGCATCAGAACCACCTGATGAGTCTGACGATGACCTCTATGGAGACGTCCCTAACATTAAACTGGAAGAAGAGGAACACAAAATTCCACCACTACAAGATCCTCGAGATGATATACCATTTCCATTTCCAGCATCTCCACCTCGCAATACTGCAAATGCTCCACGCTTCAGATCACGAACTCCTGCATCCCCTGCACCAGAACCTGTACCACAGCTCAGATGCTCAGCAAGAGCCAACGCTGGACAGAACCCTGCTCAGACAGCGAATTCCACATATGGAAATCGACCTGCCGCATTAATACAAAGGGATACTACTGCCGGAAACAATTACCGAAATCGTGATGAACCAGAGGATGGAGACTTGTTTACCTTCACTGGTGAACACATCTTCGATACAGAAGAAGAAGTAAAACTCGACACCGTCCAAGCTATGCTTGCGCAGCGACCCACCACTCTAGTTCCAGAACAATACAAGGATGCTCAAAGAGATCCTGACTGGATTAAGTGGGAGGCTGCTATCAAAGACGGATACGACTCACTCATCGAAATGGGAACTTGGGACAAAGATCTTGTTCAACTACCGAAAGGCAGAAAAGCGGTCAAGTGCCGTTGGGTTTTCGACATCAAGAATGATGGTCGATACAAAGCCCGCCTGGTGGCAAAAGGATATTTACAGATCTACGGAATAGATTATGAGGAAACCTTCTCACCTGTGGCTCGCTTCGAGTCAATCAGGTTCCTACTCGCTCACGCAGCACTCGAAGACTGGGAAATCGAGGCTATGGACGTGAAGACAGCATTCCTAAATGGAATACTCACAGAGGAATTATATATGGAACAACCGGAAGGTTTCACGGTCAAAGGACAGGAACACAAAGTACAACGTCTCAGACGAGCCATCTATGGTCTCAAACAAGCCTCAAGACGTTGGTACGAAAAATTCAACAAAACATTGGAACAATATGGTTTCAGTCGGATACATTCCGACGGAGGCGTCTATGTCCACAGACGCACTTTCAACGAGGACATCAAAATTCAGCCCGGGGACTCAGCAATGCATCATGTAAGACTCTGATGCTCTAACTGATTTATACTCATTGTACTTTTAGCTCTCGCAGAAGCTCTTTGATCACAGGGGCGCTGTAGGATCTTCCGCGATCTCGTTCCTGCTCGCGTACCTGGCTGCTTGCCCGGTAAAGGCGGAATCTGACGAAGAGCGGGTCGATTGGTGCGAAGAACAGCTTTCCGACTACCGTTTCCTTTACGCTGTCACAACTAGCTCTGATCCCAAGAAGGCGAGTATATTATAATACATCTACGCAGCTACTGACATATGAATTATAATATAGTGGAAAAAAGGCTACCAGTCCCCTATCATCCTCCAGTGCTTCGCAGTATACCTTACGGCTATCAAGTTGGCCAAATGGCTCCACGGCATGTACCTGGCTCTGAAGACCCCAAAAATAGAGCGCCTGAGCCTCGCCCTGCTCTCGCCCTTGCTGCCGCTGCTGATGAGCGCGCACTGAAGCTCGTCGTTGATGGTCGCATCACACTCGATACGATTAGGGCCGACAAGGAAAGAACTGGCCATCTCATCCAGGCCGGTGTAAATCCTCATACCGGGAAGCGGTCCATCAACAAGATTGCCTTCAGCGAGGAGCTCTGGGGTCAGAGCGTCGAAGACTACATATTCAACATCAAGTACATCAAGAGTACAGACCTCTACCCATATCTAGCTCAGTTTGCGACAGAGGAGTTTCTGAAGAAAACCTCCACTGCAGTGAACACTGCCAATTATCTCGATTTCAACATTACATCCAATCGCTACTACTTGGGCTCTTTCTTGAAAGTATTTCGCCGGGAAATGGTTTGAGTACCGGCCGAAGTATACAACAAATACAAACTCAAAGGTTTACTCGACGAGAACCACACCATCTGTACGTGGAGCAGCTTCTACGTAGGTCTACAGAAAACTGACCATGATAACTTGCATCAGCTCATCCTTATATTTTGAAAGACGAATCCGAACTCTGTTCACCAGGCTCATATAAGGTTTTGCCTATCTATCAGTATCTCAAGCCTCTCGATGTGTACACTGTGATTACAGCGAAATGTTGTTGAAGTACGTGCTATCACCTCATTTGTTCGTCTATATCACGGTACAATGAGCCATCCCTACCTGGACTAAATACTCTACATATGGACTGTACTGCTCAACTACTGTATTACTTATCCGCAGTACCTTTACCATTATCACACCTTCATTGCCACTATGATCACTCTTGATCACATCATCGTTCTCTTTGTATATATACAAGATGTAATCTACCTACAATCCTTATCAGAATAAACACTGGCAGCTCTCCCTACGCAGAGGTCAATCAGCTTAGACTTCCTCGCTATATCCAACCTACAAGCTCCTCTTCAACAAATGTCCCAGTGACAAGCACTGGGTTACAGGCCCAAGGGTAAGGTGTATCTATGCACCTTCGGTTATAAGCTGATTAGCCTTTAGGGGTTACCTACTGATGTCAAGCACGAAGGCTACAAAACATGCATTGGACTTGCGGAATTTCGTGAATGCAAGTGGAATAAGTTCGATCCCGCTTGTGCGCTTAACGAGATGACTTTCAAACGAGGGCCCAAAGTCAAGGTATGGAACTTTGTTCTGCACCATCTGCTCTCCTCATATTTGCTCAGGAGCGGACCGGCCTCCCAGGGAGACCACGGGCACCAATAACCAAGAAAAGGCTCCTGGAGATGGTGAAGCAGAAGGAACACGT
Organism: Athelia psychrophila; assembly: GCA_001630335.1. NCBI lineage: Eukaryota > Fungi > Basidiomycota > Agaricomycetes > Atheliales > Atheliaceae > Athelia > Athelia psychrophila. The sequence continues at coordinate 337,541 of KV417491.1, read as the reverse complement.
AGTCGTGAGCACTGCCAAAGCGGCAGTGAAGGGAAATGAGCTTCCTGCCTCTCCGAGAAAGAGAAAGAGAACTCGCGGTCAGCATCTATCATACCTTGATTGTTCCCTTGCTGATTTTCATTTACGCCGATGACACTCCTCGCAAAAAGCGTAAGCTTGCGTAAATAGTGGAATTTTGATGTAGTAGTTTCCCTCAATTATATCGTTTATTGATTCGTTCTGTTCGTAAGCTGCGCAAAGAAACAAGTGCATAAACAAGTGCAGAAAAGCATCCGCGTCGGAGGTGGCTGATGCACAGTCGATTGTCAAGGGTTTTACTGATGCTTTGCACTCAACCTCATGAGCCAAAATCCGGCATGCAGATACTAATACTCATCATGATTTCAATCTATTTGTTTGAAATGTAATTACATACAAATATCTCGAGCAAGCAGAAATGGTAAGTACCATAGTACTCGGCGGCTGTAGCATTGGGTGTTGGAACTCAAGGTCGTGCTCGAGTGCAATGAATGGCTGAGATCCTCAAGTCGCATCCCATCTCGTGCTCGTTCATTTACCATTGCATGTCAACTTTGATGCTCGGTGACTTTCGTTTCGTTAACTAGTAATGTTCGCACTAGCCATCAAGGGATCATCACACTTCAATTACTCCCTACGAATATAAGAGTTCAGATGTTTTGTGTGATGATTAATAGAAGCTGGCGATAAAACGAAACTCTGGAAGTGGGCGAGAACCAAAACCGTCCTCGGCAGGAAGCCAGAAAAATATGTATCGAGAAGACTGTTACGAAGAAAGAACAAAACCGATGACTAAGGTAAACGAGTGGTATGGGATGGGCTGGGTCAACGAGGATGCGATGGTGCCAAATTGTGGAATAGCCTCTATATAAAGTACAAAAATTCGGTGTAAATGGCGTATAAGCAAGTGCGGTCGCGTGTAGGTAGTGGTAGAGGGATCACACTGGTGATATATATAACAAAAGATGAGGGCTGATGCAGGATATAATGAGGGTGGATGCGTAGGAAATGTCCTTGACAGTGAAACAGGAGAGATATTCCTAGCAACTTCCGCCATTGTACTGCAGATGAATGTTAGGATCGTCAATGAGCTCGCAAAGAATGAACTCACCAATTTGTTGGTCGACCTTGGTAGTTCCAATTCGTCAAGTTGGGATCTGCAAGAAGCTGTTAGCAAATAAATCCCGCAGCAAAACAAAACAAAAAGACATACTCGAATAGTCCACGGGGAACTCAAGCATGCTCGGCGTGATCACCTGTTCGCTAAAGTCCACCTGTTCGCTCCATCTCGCTCCATCAGCAACCTCGAAAGCTGTGTTGCATTCACTAGATATACCAAAGTTCATAATGATGCTCATAGGCTCTTCGGGTATTAGCTATTGACCCACCATCGCGTCTGCCGCCCTTACGTCACCTGGCCGTACGCAGGGAGAAGCAGCCCAGTGCTCGAAACCCGTCGCATGAACACTTGTCCACTCCTTTGTAGCATGTTATCCGGGAGCTTCGTCAGACTAGATTCGGGATTGTGTTGTCCGGGGTGTAGATCTCCTATCGTTTACGTAGGTGCAGTTGACGGCGAACGGTGTAAACTGGGAGACTGCGAGGCCACCTGGCCAATGAAGTTGTTCTGCCTATCTGCTTCAGCCTCCATGATGTCGATCTCGGGCGCCGGGGCCCTTATAGACGCCGTTGGTGAAAGTGACAGGGTGCCGCTGGGCAGGTGCAGGCCCTGTAAGCGAACGGGAATGGGCAGGGCGACTGGGGGACTCACGATAGGCATTGACCAGGGAGGTGCACTTGAACATAGCTGACTTCATTCAGATCTGTATTGGACGCAAATTAGTAATGAAATTAATGCCGAATGAGGGTAATGCGTGCCTGCTCGGGATCCGCGTTTGCGCGAAGCTCCTTCGCGACGCCCAGCTCCCGTTCTCCGCCTCAAATTCAACAGCCGCCAGCCAGATCTGCTCGCTCTCCGGATTCGCGACGAAAGCGCTCGAGCACTTCACGTGCAGCAGGGACATCACCTGCGAGCCACTTCTCCTTGGCAGACATGAGCCAGAGAACTTCGGCGTGTGGACAGTGGTGCACCGCCCGGTCGAGGACGGCAGTGAGCGATTCTCTACCTGCATATTGTCAGCAAATGCAAATGAGAAATGAAAGGGAGGAAACGTACCTTGTCCATGAGCTTTCTCCAAATCGGCCGCCCGTCTCCACAGACTCTTCCTATCAGGATAGCTCTGGAGCGCCAACACCGCCCGCACCTTTCTCACTATCCCCACCCCTCCGCGCTCTGACTTTCGCATCGTCGTTATTCTTTAAGAAGGAAACTTAAATCAACACCAGTACGCCAACACTAAAAGCATGAGTATAAACTCACATGTAACCGGCCAGCCCAAACCACACATCCGCGCTTTTCGGACATTGCTTTCACCCCGCCTTAATCATCCTCCGCATTGCGACCATGCGATCCGCATGCTCCTCCAGGCATGCCACTGCTATTCACCCGCCCATGCTTCGGGTTAGTGAGTCGAAAGCACGCGCTTGATGTACCTCGGCGTCGGATTTGGCGACGACACTGTGAAGGGGGTGAGGTAGCCCTTGTGGTCCACAGAGGAGGAGAGGCCGGAGTTCAGGGCGGTGGTGGTGCCGGATATCTGGGCGTAGGCGTTGGTGTTAGTGAAAAGTATGGGTATGGGGAGTTGAGGTGAGGGGTTTAAGAATGGGACGTAAGCAAGACGCACCTGATTAAGCTTGAGCAACAAAATGTTCTTCCCCGCCTGTCCAATCTCCAGGAAGTTCGTTTCCGTTTCGAATCCTCCTACTTCCGGCTGTCCCGCGTCCAGAGCGTTTTCGTATTCAACCTTGCCTCTGTCTCCCACGAGCACGCTGTCGGGAACCATGAACGAGGTTCCTCCCTTCTCCGCTTGTTCCACATGAGATTGACTTCGTTGTCTGGATCTTTGTACTGCTCGGGGTCAACTTCGATCTCTTTGCCGCGCTTATTTGCGCATCTCTGTTACCCCAATCAGTTGTTAGTATGGATGCAATTAGTTGGATATGAGAGCGGGAACGCGCGCACCACTTCGGCAGAGGGACCTCCTCGAGCAGAACCGACATCAGATCGAGTAGTGAATCCTGATGCTCTATATCAGAAAAGTTAGCTTTGAGGACCGCTTTGGCTGAAATAAACGCACCCTCGGCCCAGCAGCATAGGAAGAAGGCGCTGGCATGGGCAGGAAGGCCAGCTTGTTTTTGGTTGACGCCATGGCCGGGACAGATTGTGATGTGCATGAGTCTAAGGAGCAGCGTGCAATTGCCTTTCTGAGCGTAGATGTGGCGGGTTTGCTTCAGAGGCTCAAACGCACAGCCACGTATGTATATGTAAAGTCACGTATCTGTAAAGTCAATCCACTTAGATGATTTCCTCTCTAATCCGTTGTTGTCCTCCGCTTACTATTAGGATGCCTAAGCGGAACGCCTCCGTGGCTCGAGATTCACCGCCGTTGTCACCTAATACTTCTTCGATTATGCCGTCCTCTCGCTCCGCGACTGCGTCGACTTGTGAACCTATCTCCGATTACTTCAATGGGTCCTCCCAGCACCATTCCTGGGAGACAGTGGAGCTTCATGCAACATCACTAGGAATCCGCCGAGACCACGGACTCTGAAATGAACGACACACGTGTTACATCGCCAATCCCATCCAGCTCCTCCCTGCTGAAGAAGATGTCCCTCCCTTCCATACGATCTTGAAGCGTGCAGATGCAGTACACGTCGGACGCCTCAGTAGGCGCTGAACAAGACAGCGAGATGGTACACACACAGAATGTGGAGTTCGAACACATACGTCCGGCTATCGTTCAAGCGCCCTCTCCACGTACGAGCGAGGATTCAAACATCTCCCCTGCCACTTGATGGGAGACCGAGCTTCGGTGGCTTCTTGCGTGCGGACAGCCCTGCGATATCGATGACGTCTGCCAACAGCTCTGTGCCCCGTTCTTCGATTGGTGAGCCTCCTTGGAGTAAACCCGGCCGATTCGATTGAGGTGCATGGAGGTGCATGGACGCGGGAGCTCAAATGGATGGCGCTCATATGACTCGTGCTCGCCTATTCCATCTATTCCGTCCTATATCTCACTACGCCGACATCCGTTCCACGTGCGTAGCGAACGTCTCCCGCATCAGACACCAAAGTTCCCTCCCGCCGCTATGAACGGATAGCGATAACGGGATCAGGGGTTGGGGGGAGCCTGCTGTGTTCGCGAACTCAGTGTATCTGCCGTTCTTATATGATGTTCCAATCCACCAGCTGACCCTTCATATTCATACAGAGCACGAAATGGAACTATTCGAACGCGACCCGTTCAAATTCATCCGCCTCGACCTGTGCGTATTGGCGCGCGGGCGCTTCCACGAGCTCGGGCAGTAACGCGGACCGCGGATGGGGGCAGGACTCAAGAAAAAGGGACGCAGGGGTGAATGGGTAGCACTAGGGACTAGCACGTGTGGGGCTGGCGGGCGGGTGGGCGGTGGGCAGGATGTGCAGCACTTGGGGCAGGGCGTGCAGCGCTTGGTGCAGGGTGCGCAGCGCTTGGGGCCAGGGCGCACATTGGGGTGGTTGATGCCCGTGTATGCGGTGGCACGCGTGTGCGACTGGGCGGCGCGGCCGTAGACTGCCATGAGGGCGTGGGTGGCTGGGGCACGGGCTGGCGCGCGGGGTGGTGTACGGGCGTGGAGCCGAGCACACGCGTAAGAACTGGGTGCGGGTGTGTGGGCTTGGGAGCTGGTGGGAGTGCTCACGGGTCGGGGGCGTGTAGGGCTGCATGCGCGCGTAGGAACTGAGTGCAGGCGTGTGTACATGGTGGCTGCGACCTTAGGAGCTGATGTGCGTGGGGATCGGTGCATGTGTCGGGCTGCGCGGGCATATGGGACTATGTGCGCGGATACGTAGGGGCTGCTTGCATAGGCGCATAGGGCTGCGTGGTGGCAATTCGTGCGCGCGTGGGGACTAGGTGTGGGTATGGGCTGGAGCTGCACGTGCGTGTGCATGGCGGCCGCGGGCATGGGAGCTGGCGGGCGCGCATGGGGAACGGTTTAGGGCTGCATGTGCGCGTCAGACCTTAGGGTGTGCGTTTGATACAGGGCGGGCGTGGGGTGGGGGTGCGCATAGGCTGGCGGGCGGTAACCGCCCGCGAAACAACTGTGAAAGATTTGTTAGCGGATATAAATAAACATATGAAGGATATCAAACCGTACCAACACATGACTCTATGGCCGCTGCAGTTGATCCTGGGCGATTTCGGGCGGAGGCAGCGGGGCCATGGTGGTAGACGGTGAGGAAGATGCACCGCCGTTAATTTGTAGACCGCGGTCCGCAACGACAAAACTTGCATTTTGAGACACAATGTTGGACGGCACCACGTCCGAAAGCTGGCCGTCGTCGGTATCCATTACAGCGATGTTCTGCGATAGTGGTTAATGGGAAACAGAGGAGAGAGCGCAGAGGAACGCAAACATGTTGTGGTTGGGAGAAAATGGGAAGGACCCGCATGAGGCGTGGGCAGTATCGCTGCGTAAGGCCACGGGGCATGCGATACTTGACTGCCAGTGCCAGTGCGATGTCATCCAGGCGCGGTGCGAGGACCGAGAATAGCCGTATGCCGAGGTAGCAGGATACGGTGCAATAGTATTTGATTTGTCGTCATGCGAGGTGTGGCAATCGTCGGAGCTAGTCGGCCATCTCGGGCTTCACCCAAACCATGACCAGGCTATGAATCCCGCGCCGACAAACCCTCCCTGTGGATGCAGCGACACGATCTGCAGAGCTTATCGGAACGCTGGTACGTATTTGGTTTCCGTTTCACTTCCTCCCCCCCTTGTCCCTTGTCCACTTGCCTCCCTTACGATCTTGTTCGTGTTCGCTGACCCATATTATAGAAGACGAAGAAAGGTTGAAGAGCGTGAGAGGTGGGAGATGCTCGAGCTTGATGGGCAGACGGTGGGCATCCACACATCGGCCATCGCGGAAAAGTGCAAGGCATTCGAGACCCTCGTCATCTACTGCTCGACTCTAGGTGGCCGGTTCGCGCCGACAAGCGCAAGAACCGCACGCAGCGCCCCGCGAGCGAGATCGCGGACACGAAAGAGGACATGGCGCTCTTGGAGGACATCGAAGAATTTGCACTGTAAGATATGGCGAAGCTGCTGTACTACCCGGATCCGGAGCAATCCACTGCTGATTGCGGTTTCGAGCGTGAGGGATATGTGATTCAACGGAATGAATAGCGATGGGGGATGGAATCGCAGAAGAAGAATAGGGCATCTATGTATTAGATTGGGAGTTTACGGTTCGACTTTACATGTGGATGTTATCATTGCAAGCGGCTATTGAGTTAGTAATTGGGTGCTGGTGAAGTTGTGCTGGCCAAACTTCGAGCTTGTTCGCGTATTGGGTATCCGATAGCAATTCAAGTCAAACGAATACGTGCCTTACAGAGTGAAGTAAACATTGAGATAGGTTTACAATGAGAGCGGTATTACAGTCAGATTACAGTTGGTATAGAATGTCCATAGGGAGTCCACAGTGAAAGGTTCCAGAATTGTGTTACACAAGAATACTGTATCATTACGATCTGAGGTTCGTCACATGTCCCAAGGACAGAAAAAAGTCCTCTGCACAAATCGCCTTAAATCAAAACAAAATTTCTGAGCAAAAAATTTCGAGAAATTTCGAAAATTGACGAACCTAAGATCGTAATGGTACAGTACACCAGAGTATTTAGCGATGGGATATTGAAAGAAACAGGTTAGATATGTCAAGAGTACTGGCATTAGTAGAAATAATTGGAGGAGACGGAGATGGGGCGAATGATGGTGCAAAGTTACATGGTCAGTTGGTTGATACGAGGTGCAGAGAGGCGACGAGGGAACTTGGAAGATGAACGGAAAGGCCACGTGTCATATGACCCGCAGAGACAGCAACACGTTCTCAAAACATTGTGGACTACGACAGTGTGTTTCTCGTTATCAATCAGTCAACACTGATGAGAACTTGTCTGTTCTTGTTAATGCATGAATTTGAGTCGGTCATGCAGAGTCGAAACAGATTACTCAAACCAAGCGGATATCACGGATACTGAGCGTTTGAAACACAAGAAAATGAGGGAATAATAATACAAATAACCGATGAGTCGCTAATGGTCGTATACTACACGGATATGATAGGACCGAGCATGAGCCAGGGCTTGATCACGTTGAGCGATAGTTACAGGGCTGGCGCTGCGCGCTGAACAGGAGGAATGACCATCAAGTGGCTACAAGGGCGGGCGACCTGTACGGAAAGACCAAAATTTAGGACTGCAGCCCCGTGTGCCGACAAGACCACATACCTGTAGAAGTCCCGCTAACGCTGCTTGACCTCCTTAGAGGTCCGTCCATCAGCCGCTGATTCTGAATCGCCTCATGTAGAAGCTTCAGATCTTGTAACTCCTTCGCCAGCTCATCCCCCCTCTTCTTCTCTTCATCCAGCTTCGCATTTGCTTCATCCCCCCTCTTCTTCTCTTCATCCAGTTTCGCATTTGCTTCTGTTTGCTTCTTCGGGGTCGATAACGTCAGCTCGCCAGACTTTCGTCGTGAAACACATCATACGCACCTCGAAGCTGGACTTGATATTATTTCCAATCTCAATCTTGCCTTTCCATTCGGATACTATCTTGTTCAGCGCCCCTGGTTCTGGTATCCACGGGGATATTGAGTGGTAGTGGCCGAGCGCTACGTTGGGGTTCACGACCACGTCATCAACCTTAAACTCTTGCAGGACCACGTCAAAGATAGTCTTCGAGAACCAGTAACAGTTTTGCTTGAACAACTTGTATGGCTCTGCGGATGTTGATGCGGATGAGATGAGAGAAGCAATATCCGCCAGAGACAAGCGCCCGGCGTTCAGGTGCAGTTCCCTGCCGACTTCCCACCCTGATGGGCGCAAAAGGTAATCGCTTGGAAGAACAGTGATGAGATCTGCGGCTTTGGCATTGGAGGATGAGATGTCAGAAGAATCAGCTGCGGAGGCGACCGAATCATTGATCGATGTTGATGATGAGCGCGGGGAGGGGCCATCCCTGTCACGGACTGTACGCTCGACTTTGATGCATATTGTATACACTTCGCCGTGCTCGGGGCAAATGTGTGCTTCAAGAACCAAAAACTCGTGTTTCACTCCGGTTGTATCCTTGCAATGGGAGATGGTGTAGATGTAGGAGCGCCTGGCAACATCGATGTGAGTAGTGCTATGCATCCAGGACCACCAAACTTTGATGTTTATGGGGTCGGCATCGACATCAAAGGGCAGCAGTGGTACGTCTGGGGTCGCCATTCGGTGAGAGCATGTGCTGAACAGGAGAGATGATAACCAGGCGCGAAAATGAGGGATGATTGGCATCGATGGACCGACCTTGGTGTCGCGTGGCTGGCGTGACTCGTGAGGCTTAGTTAGGGTTTAAGGCGAGTCTATCTCGGAGCTTATATGGCATTTTACTCTAGAGCCTAACCCTCCCCCAGGGTCCCGGAAGGTCTCTACTAACCTTGTCCCCCCCCCGACCCAGGTATTCGGCCAAAATATCCTTATATTCAGGGTCTCAAAATCGCTATAACAGATAAGAAAAGTGACCGATGTCACGAATCGTCACAGGCCGTTAGTTTTGCCGCGGTCCAGTCCGGAACCGATGTTCGAACGCGAGCCCCAACCAAGGAGAAACGATTCAACGCCCGTTCGGTTCTCGGTCTTCCTTTCCAGCTAGAACTGAGCGGGAGTCCAGTTCAGCGTTCACGAGATGGATGCGGCCGCCATAAGGATTCGAGCTCGGTCCGAACGGCCGGACTGACCGAGTTTTAGAAGTCTGTGATGGGTTTGAAAACGCGCTTCGTTTAAAGGCCATGGTATTTCTTTACACATTACCATACCCATTTTTCCTTGATTCACTTTCAATGCTGACATTCAGTTTCCCATTCTGTGAAGGTATGGGACTCTGCTCCGGTTGAAGCTGCCCGTGCTGTACCGTGGCCACAGAATCCGTGGACTATTTTGGAGGTTCCTCTGTGACCGTAGACAATCGCTGGTGGCGTCAACGTGATCACCAGCCAGGATGTAAGCAACTTTGCATTTCCAGGTAGTAAGGGATATAAATACAAGCAACTTCCTCAACAAGATGTTCACTCCGCATACCGATCCTTTAGTATGACGTTCAAATAGGGCTGAAAAACACTGCGGCGATTTACATCGAGAATTCGCTGTAGCCCGTCCACTGAAATATTGCTAGAAATGAAATGCCACTAAGATAAGGAGTGGTAGAGCGGCGCATATCACAGAGTCTGTTATCGTCCGTCAGTAGTGTGCTCGTTTAACACGAAAGATAGTGATTAACCCATAGTATGACATACATGTACGCACAGTCTCTTCGTCGTAGCAAAATCCCTGCTAGCTATCAAATAAATTGAATTACAGAGCTAGAAGAGCAGAGAAGAGCATATCTCACCTGCTACTTCTTCGACATATGCATAAATATCTTTCCAATTGTATGCATGGTAAGAGATTTCATGTGCGTCCTGAATTGTAAATGCGGAGATCGATTCTCTGCAGCGCGAAGAAATATTAGTTTACGAATAGGGTGATTAACGATTAGCTTACGCATTTCACAGTTGGAGTTGCGTGATTGTGATAGATGAAGCATGAGCGTTGTTAATGTTACACATTGTTAATACATATCGACCACACGATTCAACATCAAAATAGGCACATTTTCCACGCCCTTTCCGTGGATGTTCTGTACTCGAAATTGAATTTCTCGAACTTGGGGTTCTCTGTGAGCCAGATCTCGTAATTGGTGATACTTAAAGATTAGCTTATACATTATTGAGTTCGAGTTTAGAAACGTTCTGGGAAGATAGCAGTAGGTGTCTTAGTGCATCATGAATATCTGTGCGCCGTCTGCCGTATGGGTGCTTTGAAGAATAATTTGGGGGAACACAAAGTCTTTCCGCATGTATTTAACATTCGGAACATTTGCGGATGTATGTAATGTCCGCATATTCCCTGGAGTTGGATGTAGACGAGTTGAGAGAATCCGAGCTAGAGAAAAGATGCAGAACGTCTTCAGTCAAACGCGTGGTGCGACAATGGACTTGTATTCATACCTAGAGAAAAGACACGGGACGTCTGGGATATTGTAAGTATGATATATAATAAGTAAGTGAGATAAAACTCTTACCTTCAGTCAAACGCGAGGTGCGACAATGGACTGAAGGAAGAAATGTAGCCGCGAAAACGAAACAGGTAACAATTAGCTAATAGTGCCGAGCACAGATCGGACCGACTCAAGTGTCCTCGTACAATGTCACTTTATATTCTAACACGAGCATTTGGCCATAAGAGGTTCGAATGAAAGCGAACGTCGCGTCCCTCGAAGCGGCCCACTACACCTATCCTGTTGGTTCGGGCCCTACGCTAGCGCGGGCCCTATCGTCGCGTCGTCGACCGTCTAGTGGAACCTCGCCGCTCCTGCACCCGAGCTTCGTTCGCCCGTGCTCTCTCTCGCCCACCATGCAGAGCGAGCACTCCCCCAATGGCCCTGTCCACTCGAAGTCCTCGCGGAGGCAGGGCATCACCCACCACCGAACCATACGAGTTCCAAACCGTCCGCAAGGTCGGCAAGACTGGGTACGTTTTCATGATCCAGACTTGATTAGAACATTAGCTCACCCAGACATTTCAGATTCGTGATGATTGGTTTCGGCGGCGACTTCAAGGCCAAACACGACCTCGACCGCTTGGTCGTGTTCTGGACTGCTAACGCCGAGCGCTACGCGGAGATCATCCCGGTATCAACGACACCGCCGAGAACGTTCTCGCTGCCATAAAGAACTGTTATGACGAGGTTGCACCTTCCACCGTGTTCGCTGTCGACGCTATCCTTGAGGGCACGCCCTCCGTGAACGGCGCGCCCCAGAACACCTTCACTCTGGGTGTCATTGCGCTCGCCGAGCGCGAGAAGTCCTTCATCGGAGGTGACGATCTCAAGTCCGGGCACACGGAGCTCAAGTCGGTCATTGCCGAGTTCTTCGTCAACGTCGGTATCAAGCCTCTCTCCATCGCATCGTACAACCATCTCGAGAACAACGACGGGCACAACCTTTCCTCGGAGAGACAGTTCAGGTCGAAGGAAATCAGCAAGAGCGCTGTCGTCGACGATATGGTCGACGCAAACAGGTTGCTCTACAAGGCCCCTGAGATCGCCGCCAAGGGCGAGAAGCAGGGCAAGGGCGAGCACCCGGATCACATCGTTGTCATCAAGTATGTACCTGCCATACGAGTACTATTCCGAGATTTTCTGTGGTGGAAGGCAGACCATCAACATCTTCAACGAGTGCGAGGTACTTCATTTTCCCTTTCGTCGTCTTTATATCTCGCTAACTCCGAATATTTCAGGACTCGCTCTTTGTTTCGCTGTGCGCACTATATCGCTATATCGCAATATTGCCTATCTGACCCCGCCCACGTCTGCTGCTGCAAAGAAGAAAGTATAGAGTAGTTTGTCATGTTTTGTTGCATCGAGACCCCTTATCCGCATCGTGAAAATACAACATTGCTAATATTGGTAGATGAATTATGATTCACTTCTATGACTTTATCGCATACTCAGGCTTGAAGTTCTTAAGTAACTTAGTGATTGGGATAAACACTATCCATTGCATCCATGGTAGTGGAAGAATGTCGTACATTACAGAGAGCAAGCTTGAGTCTACAATGAGAAAGTATAGCAAATGAAACATTGTCCGAGTGCGAAACATATTGGTGATGACAAAAGTCCATAGCTAGTGTAGCGTCTACGTTGCGTAGGAAGGTGGAGCCGTAGTAGGCAACTCGAATGCGGTGTAGGTGGACCTCGGCGTCGAGCTCTTCAATGACGCGGCCGGAACCGTGGGGCGCAGGCTGCCCTTCTGCTGCTCAGCGGCAATGGAATACTGCTTCTTCTTGAGATCTGTAAGCACGTGAGCCAGTGCATGGAGTGAGTCAACGTGTCGAGCTTACCGTGCGCTCACATCACTGCGCCTATGAGGTTTAAGATGGTGAACACGAGTCCGATGATGGGCAGGCCTTCGAGGAGGGACGCGACGAAGCCGAACGCTGCACGAGTAATTAGATACCAAGCCAGCAAGGAGATAATGTGACACGATCCTCACTTCGGTGGACCCATTTGTGTTCTTCCATAAAGACCGTGACTTGATGTTTGGTCATTTTATTCGCTTCAAAGTACTACAAGACCAAACGAAGGAGATAAGTAACATCTCGCAGATGGAGGGGAGAGGTACTGACAGGCTTGTGCAAGGCTTGTGGAGGTACTATGCAATTGCGAGCACATCAGAAAGCACGTGAGTCACTGCGTTTCCTGCAAAGTTTTCAGGGGGGGGATACAATGTACAATTTAACTATGCACCTGAGGATATTTGAGGATAGCGTGATATTTAAGTGAGCCGGCAGGTGCGAAATAGAATGTACCAAGTGGTTTAGCAAGCCAAACGATGGTCATTTTCTCGGAGTCTGATCAAACAAGTCTCTTGCGGACACTCGCCGTATCCCCCCTTTTCGATCCCCTCCCTGCACCAACTCTCGTGTCTACCTACTGGAAACTTAAAATTCCTAACCTTGCCAATGTGTCCAAGGCCAGGATTATAATGTCTTGGTTGAAATATGATTCATCGATGTATGTGCCCCTCTTTTTCTTTATCCTCCACTCGTCCCTATGGTCATCCGCTCCCTCTAACGGCCACCCCGCCGGCCACTCCGAGAGTCCCAGAACCCCACGGCCGCACATGCTGTTCTCCGCAAATATTTTCCTCGGTGTAGTGGTGTTCCGTAGCGTCAAGATGCACATTGGAGTTCGTACCAGTGGCAACTGTGTATGTCCCTAAAATAGCAGTCAGTAAGCATGAATAAAATAGGAAGAGTAGAGCCACTATACCAGCAGTAAGATCCACACTCCAGACGTCGGCGTAAACAATTTGAGGGACGCCGCTGGCCCAGCTGAGCGGGTACCAAATGTACTGGCTGCTTCCGAGAACGTCCACGCGCCAGCGATCGCCCATGCAAATAGCATTCGTTCCAAGAGGTAAATCATACGCGTTTTGCGAGAAGTACTGTTGAAAGGTCTTTGAGCACGCGCAATTGTGACGCAAAGTAACGCGACTTGCCGTATTGGTATTCTCTGGTGTCAGGTCATTTTGAGCGGACCACGTTCCAGATAAATACTGCGCCCAGAATGTCAATCGCATCACTGTGATAAAAAGAAAAGACGTACAGTAGACAAGAAGTATTTATTCGGGTTTGCCGCCCATCCGCTGGTGTGAGAAGCGATCGGCCAATAGACCTGGCAGTCAGTAGTGAGTAGATGGTACCATGCATAAATGGTCTATCATACCGAGTCTCTCTTGACGATACCGGGAGCCTCCAATGTCACACCTAGCAAACATGTTAGTGGGTCATATAGTGACTATACGACGAGACAGACTGACCGTCAAGAGTTTGAACATTCGTTGTGACGTTGTAATAATTCGCATCCAGCCTTGTTATCTTGAAATTCTGATTGTTGTCTGACGCGTAAAGCAAATACGACGTCTGGTTTGCTATATCGCGAGGCCCTCGTGAGCAGAGGAAGAATCAGAGTGATTGCGAGGCTTGCTGTCATCTGCGAAAGTATGTTGGACTTTAACTAGAGCAGGGTCGTACTAGATGGTGCTTACCGTCCTGGAATAGGCCTTCATCTCGCGATTCAGCTCCGAGCGGCTGCCAGCTCGTTTTGTAGGTGTATGGCCCACAAGGTGTCTTGGCTGTAGCCACTCCAACCATAGCAGCACCGTAGCTATCGATATATAAGCTGATGTTTGAATGATACATGGGAGATTTAACGCACTTGCCCGTATCGGAATGAAACCACATAACGTATTCAGAGTTCCATGCAGGCAAGTCAACTCAAATGATGCACCAAACGCAGCCGATAGACTCACCAGTTTATTGTACAGAACTGGAAAGTAAATATACTTGAATTTCCTTCGACAAGGAATAGACGTCGCGGCTCACCTTTCGGCCTCTCGACAACGTTCGACGTTGATATCATGGTGTTCGCTACTCTGACTCGTCTAGGTGACGACAATCACCGGGTCGTTCGAATTGGTGCGAATGGGCAGATCAGACGTCAGAATGTTGCTGGCAGGAACGGGCGTAGATGAAGGACGGGAGTTGTGCGGTTGAGGAGGGCGCCGTGTAGGAGAGCGGTTTCGACTATATACCTCATCTGCAGCGCGTCTATCAGCCAGAATACACTGTGAAAGTACAATGCAGACGAACATTATTCCATCCAAGAGTAAGGCTATAGTCTCGCGCCCAGTATCCACGCGTTTGGGCAACTATAGTTCACGATTGCTCCAGCCTGTTATCCTCCTTGTTGGCGGGATCGATGTCGATACAGTGTTGGATACAGTGTCGGACACACGCGGTGGTGGTAGAAGTGCATGGCCATCATGGGGTTTGATTTCATCTGAGTCGAAGCCTCCATGAGCCCAACGGTCGAAGTGGGGTAGTGGGGACGGCTGAAGCTTAGATCGAAGCGGGAAAAACGATGGGCGTCTAACAGGATTACCTAATAAGGAATACGAACCAGTGGCCCATCAGTAAATGGGATCGTAATTATAGCGGAATCGTAGGGTGGGACGCGCAAGACTGACGGGATGGGAGGAGAGAATCGCGGAAGGGACTCGCGGGTGGAGGCGAGGGGGGGGCGTATGGAGAGGAAGGAGGCGAGCAGGAACAACGACGGGCGAGGCGCAGGCTGGCGGGAACGATGACCAGCGATAACAAACGGGCGCGGACGACGACAACGACGAGCGGGGCGGCAGGAAACGCAAGGTCACGGGTGACGAGGCAAGAGGGGAGACTGCAGGGCATTTTAGCATGCCACCGGGCAATAACGTCAAGCATCGCTGGGGGGACAAGCGGGAAATGTGTGGCTAAGGGGCGCAGGCGAGAGAGACCGCATGGTCAATGACGTCGAAGAGCGATGACCGGGGGGGGAATGTGGCGTGCAGCGGCGGGGAATAAGAGGGGAATCGGGGGCACGGCGGGGAAATTGAGAGCGCGTCATCAATCGGGGACTGCGGCGGGGAATGTAGGCCAGCGGGGAAAAACGAAGTGGTGGTTCGAGGGGCAGAACAGGGCGCGTGGATCTCGGCGGGTAATGGGGCAGGGAATGGGTAATGGGTTACCGGGCCACAACATTACACCGGGACGCGGGGACGTGACACGTACTATTGGATTCGGGTGGGGGTGAGACACAGGGACACGGAATATGTGACCCTAATAAGTCATGTACGGAGACGAGACGCTAAACGAGATGCTGAGGCGATACACTGAAGCGCGACGTGGCAGGTGAGATATTGAAGAACCGAAAGGGCGCAGTGACGAGTACGTGGTAAGGTTAGACGCTGTGCTTCAAGTATTGATATGCCACAGAGTGGCCTCGAGACATTGCAAGCAAGTAAAATAGTGAGACGAAAGGCGAGACGGTGAGACGTGAGAGTCTGAGACGGAACGGCGTCGGAGGTGCGATAGAGAAGCGTTGAGAGGCAGAAGCGTGAGACGCTGGGACGCGAGACTCGAGGCGTGACAGTGAGACACGAGACGCTGTAACAGAGACACCCAAACGATTGCGGGCTCCTAACGGCTGGTGGGGATCGGACTGAGACTGAGTTGCTGATGTTTCAATCTTTATGTGGGGTCGGGCAACGCCTCACAAATTCCGTGAATAGACGCCCGTACTACAAAATGGTATCAAAACATCGCAAAGTTTGCAGCATTCCCTGCTCACTTTTGTCGTTAAGTTTGAGCGTACAATCTGTAGCCAACGACACTATAATGAGAGTCTACCGTGTAGAATTTTTTATTTCTCCTCTGACGACTCAAACCATTGTAAAAGTAGACTTAAAACATCGAAATAAAGAATTGTACACGGTAGACTTTCATTATAAGCTATATTTTATATGATCTGCCATTTCAAATTGAGTCAAAAGTCGATGTGGCTGCAGAGAAACTCGATGCGAAGACGACAGATTAAGCACAGTTGGATGGCTTCCGGTTAGGCATGTTTCTCACTAATCTCCTTATATCTCACTACATAATTCGTTTTTGCACCTAATTTTTGCTTACACGTACTACTATACTACTATATGAAATATCCATCTACACACTTTAGCTAACGCCGACGTTGAACGACGTGTCGAAGATAAAACGAACGCGATACCACTTTCCGCGTCGATTTGGCCTGGGCGCCTATTCACGGAACTTGTGAGGCGTTGACCCCACTTTATGTCTTCACTCTAAAACGCGTGGCACGTGTTGCAGCGCTATCATAACAGCTATACCCAGATTAACCTTTCTCGAGTCTGGATAAGTTTCCCTCCCAGTATTCAACCATGCAAAATGCCTTTACTGATCAACACCAGCCCTGTCGTCCAGTACACTTACAGACTTATCCACTATGTTATCTACCCCCGATCGTCCTCCCCTATAGTCCCTTACTGCCTGTTCAATACCATGCTTCTCCTGCATTTGGGTTTCTGGAAAGCCACCCTCTATGTGAACTTAAAGGACCAGTTTTCCACTGCACGAGAATTGGGCCGGACGGGAGGCCTCACCGCCACTCTCATTGATTCTTCGCCTTTTTAATCTCTAGTATTTATATCTTTTCCAGTCGGAATTGCAGTGGCTCGTTATGATAGCCTATAGATAAGAACCGGTCAATATTCAGTGGCATGTGTCAATGTATCGATGCCCGACATATGACTGCGCAGGCGCGCAACGCCTCAGATTTGCGACGAGATAGCCGATTTTACTTTGGGCGGCTCGGAAGTCCGATCTGCAATATTAATGTTGGCCACTCGATTGTATTTGCAATCCCACTCGTTTATCTAATCGTCCACCCACAAGCACGTATCGGGGCGCGCATGAAACTGTCCCGCGGCGCCCCATGCTGAATCAAAACGTGAACGACCATCCACAAGCACTTATCGGGGCGCGCGTGAAACTGTCCCGCGGCGCCCCATGCTAGGGGTGAAATTGGTGCGGTGGGCGGGGACCCACAGACGGCTTATATAGGTTAAGCGCTGTACTGCACAGACCATGATTGCGCATGTTTGGTCGCTCCAACGGCACAACCACCGCTGGGAACTCACGCTGACGGCTTGACCAAGTCTGCACTATCGCTAGAGTATTATCCTCTATATCGTATTTGGTGCTTGATACGCTGATCTGCACGACCGTATTTGAGATGTAGGTTTGAGCAGAAGTAGAAGGGTCAAGAAGAGGAGGTGATACGGGCTCCAAATATAGCGCCACTCATGACATGTAGCAACATGACCAATACACGCACCCTGCTTTAAATTTACCTTGACCGCGCCATTGCTTGGTCTGCTAGTCTTGAACTCATGCTGCTCACATTCTTCCGGCTCATCTGTACTCGCGTGAACAAGAAAAAGATATATAGGAGAAGCCGGAGGATCATCAAACACAAGGTATGTGTTTTGTATACAGAACCTCGCTCAGCGCACGTTTCGCAGGGTGCTAGGGCACGCGGCATGAATCCCCGCCGGGAATCAGCTATGCGCCTAAACCTTGTAGATGTGTGAATGCGCTTGTAATTATGCATTCCCTGACGCATTGTTGGTATGAGGGACGGCGTGGGTGGCACGGGGGCAGGCCGAGGCCCTGCTGTGAGCGTTGGTGGTACTCGAGGCTCACCAGGGATCCCTCGGGCATGATCTTCGGCGACAATCACTGCGCGCATCATCGCATCTCCGAGCATGCCTTGCCCGCCGTTCCTGTTTGCCGAGCTCGACAGATCGTCGTCATAGTCGAGGTTTCAAAGTGCGTAGACTTAGGACATTGTCATCGTACATGCTCATGCGCTGCAGCGCGGTCTGCAGTGAGCGGGCAAGAATTTGGACTTCTGGAAATTTCATCGTTTTGCAACCTTGAAGCTTTAAAGTATATCATGTCGCGAGCTCAAATGCTGCTCTTTCAGCGGGTATCTCGAGTATATGTTAGTATATGATCTTTGAATTGATATCCTAATTTTTTGAGCAAGATGTGATATGTAAAATTAAGCAAATCTACTCAGTGTTACTACAATTTACTAGACGCTACTGAGGCTTGGCGTGGATCTACTGCATGCTACACAGTTTCCCATATCTGGACGGGCGGCTATGTAGATTTTTGCGTTTCCTGATGCATTCAACTGGAATTGGCGGGACTCTAGGTCGCTGGATGGGATTGGCTAATCACATTGGCTGATGAAATACGGCTCGCGCGGCGGTATGGGTTTTAGCCCGTCCGTGATGGCGTATTTCATGTCCCGGTATGCATATCCCTCCAGAGTCCAAATTCATGTCAGTCAAGTGTTCCTTACTTCGTTCCAGAGTCGGGACTTTGATATTCCCCATCGCGCTCCTTGCGCTGCACAGTATGTTCTTCTTCGCTTCCAATATTTTATTCTCTCAACATGTACAGTGGCCTTGGTCTCCAATTGCGCTAGACTTTCCCTCTTCAGAAGTATCATCACTGTTTTAGCGACGAGCTTCAGCTCCTTCCTGTTCTTCGCCCGTGTGCGCGCCGTCTATGAGAACTCTCGTTCAGTCACCGTCTTCTTCGGCTCCTTCTGGCTGGCCATAGTAGGAACTGGCCTTGTCTTCTTATCCGCGGCTCAAACATCTGTATGCCAAACACTTTGTGTACACCTAACAACTATGGTCGCTTTCCTAACAATGCTTTATATTGCAGAATATTGCGGGCACAAAGCGATGCGCGATAATTAGCGCAAAACCATGGGCCATGTCAATTCTATGGGTTAAGGCGACATTTGACACAGCTGTACTTGTTGCATTCACACTTCGACTGGTGTCTAATTCCTGCCTGGGGAAGGCTCTCAGTGCCACTCCACACGAAGAAAGAACAAACCACGAACCAAACGCCGAAGCGGTGAAGCAAGCGCGGGTCAATGTTCGGACATCGGCAAGCGTTGTTCAATAAATGACGTCTTCGCGCGCAGCTGTGAACAACTGTCCACTGAGCATGATTCATATTCAGAGAGCGAAAGATGAACCATCCACATCGGATACGGGTGCATGTGCCCGAGTCACCGACATGCTGATGTGATCATACTAACCTTATCTTTCGGCCTTGCTACCAATCTCAGTTTTATTTACTGATATATCAACATAAGTCCTGGTTCCATTGTAATAAACTACTGTAGTAATAGGATCTGAGGTTCGGCATGATTTCTTGTGACCGAGGGAATTGGTTAGTTCACATGTTCAGATGTGCATGTGACATGGGACGAACTTGCCTTTGGTTCAAAACAAGGTCAAAAATGGCAATCTGCCCGGCTTTTTGGTGGCTCGGGCGAGGCTCGGGCGAAAACTTTGTCACAGAAGATGTTCATTGCCTAGATTTTCGCATGACAGTCACGCGAAATAGGCTCAGTTCAGAAGGCCTTGGGACAGGTGACGAACTTGAGATCGTATTACTACAGTATAACGTTCGAGCAACGCGGTAGCCCCGTGCTACACAGGGTTTCCTTTCGCCTTGATTTGTGATCAAATCAGCCAGAGAGCTTCCATCCCGCATAACTACGCAGCTCACAAAGTCGCTAACATCGACGCACTCCTCCACTCATTTCTTGGACAGGCACTTGCTATCACGTGACATGCCGCCCTGGAATGGGCGTCTACAGCTTTTCACGCACACAGTAATCACATCTTTCTTCCCCTCCTATTCCACTGCTCCTATTTCCATTGTGCCATGGCTGACAGTGCACCGGAGTATCTCCCATTTGAAGATTCGCCAGAACCAAGGCTTGCTACGAGCTCGAGATGTACACACTGGCTCTTCTGATAACACGATTCTTAAGTACTCACTACGATGCAGCTGCAACATTGGCCATCAAGCAAGATCGATCAACTGATGACGGACAGAGACTGCGCCTAGAACACGACACTCAGGCGAGAATTTCTATAAGATGTTAAGTTCCAAGTCGGCGACTGTGCTAACCCTGCATCGTCAGACGATCATCGCCCAAGGTATCTCCGGAAATGCCAGCGTGGTGAACGTCGCCGGGAGTCACATTAATCACATCCACAATGAGTTGGAGCGGATATGTATTCTGTGTTGGAGTCAATAGAAGAGCGTTTGAAAGTCGTGCAAGACAAAGACCTGGGTACGTCTAATGTCGCATTGCAATACCCCTCTAACGACACTGCTCGCGCACATCTAGTGATCGGCGCCCGACGTGTCCCAAACTTGAACGCAGCACTGCACAGACGACAAGCGAGGACTGGCACCTGGTTTCTTGAGAGCGCACATTTCGTAAAGTGAATGGAAAATGCCCACTCTATCCTGTGCATATACGGCTCTCGTGGGTTCCCATTATTCATATCAATCATCTGCAACTGATCGTGTTGCTTTCAGCTGGCTGCGGAAAGGCAGTCCTATGGTGAGTTTCAATTATTCCAGTCACGCTCACAAACTGTACCTGATCCATATGTTCAGTTCCTCCATCATAGAAGCGGTCAAAGGCTCTTGCGCGAATCGACCACTAGCTGGCTGGGCCTACTTCTTCTTTGATAGCAGAAACGCCAATAAGGGTCTGCTTCTCTACGAAAACTTCTTGCGATCCATTCTTTCTTAGCTGTGACGGAGTTCCTGGAGCCGTCGAAGTCATGTACCGATCGCATGGCAAACGGCGCGAGATCCCATCTGTTCAAGCTCTTGAAGAGACCCTGCAAACAATGATGGCGGCATTTGATGATGTGCACATCATGGTCGATTCATTGGACGAGTGCGGGATAAAATAGAGTTGCTTCAATGGATCCAGACAGTGATGAGCTGGAACTCAGCAAATTGCCATCTTCTGACTATGACTCGGCCAGAACCTGATATTAAAAGCCACCTCAAGCGCATCATCAACATTTGTAGCATTTCCTTACAAGGGGCGGCGCTGGGGAATGACATCAGTTTTTAGCTAGACAAGCAACTGTCTTCAATAAACTACTGGAGCGAAGAGATAAAGCAATTGGTGAAGATGCCATTAGGTTCTGGCGCGGGTGAGATGTGAGTGAATCCCATCTATGTTTCTGCGCCAATAAAACTGAATTCATGTCTAGGTTTAGATGGCCACAACTTTATTGAAGGCGAGTCCGGGGTACATCCCCATGCGAAGCCAGAGATCTCGTCGATTGAACGCCAGAGCGCTGAGTTTCACCAGTACTTGGCCAGATTGAAGAGGTGGAACGGGGATAGATGCGACTACTGCATCGCGAAAGATGTCTTTGTTCCCGGATGCGTCTTTGCGCAAGACAATCGCATGAGTTGAGGTTGGGAGAGACATGGGCGAGAGCCAAGCGAGGGCGATCAGAAATGAACTCTGCCGGCAAAGTTGAAAGCCGTCGTCACGCGCGTCTGCCAAAGATGAAATACATACTTACGTCCCCAACATTCAATGGTCCAAGTCTCACTCTGTCTCACTGTTACTCCGCTACTAAATTTACCAGTTCATATATATATCGTTGAATAAGCCTCGATGCTCACTTGTCCATGATCCACTCATAAAATGTATTGGCAAGATCTATTACTATTGACAGGACCTCAAGATTGCTTTTGGACGCAGGTATAGTACCAACCTAATGTGCATCGAAAGCAAATGATAATGATACAAGGTACATACAATACAATCCATCCAGTCCAATCAAAAGTCGCTAAGGACGTACGTAGATGGATCGCCATCTTCTCTATCTTCTGTGCCAGCCGATCTGCCTCGTACTCTGCCAGCGTCACGTTCTTCTCTAATGACAACGCTTCGGTCACACGAGGCATCGTTGTTGCGCCATATCCTGAAGCCCATATGTCTGCAAACCGCGGAAGAGACGGGAAAAGACATATTACTCACCAAGTCAGTAACCGGGCGCCACTCCAAGATGCTTGTACCACTGCCCCCCTTTCAGTCCCGCTTCATCGATGAACCCACGCTCGAACACGATGAGCTTCCGATTCGCTCGCCGCACGGGCTTCGCCGCTTTGATGAGCTTCCGCACAGGCTTCGAGTCCAAGCCGTGATTGCACTCCTCGTCTCGATGACCACGACCCTCCCTGCCCTTGTTCCCATCACCATCTCCCGTCACCGGGCGAGGCAGGGCTAGCGCCCGAATGCGACTGACGTTCTCAATTCTTCCTCCACATCCCCGCTTTTAAAAGCCACATCTGCCCAGTACCCCGTCCTCCGCATCAGCTGTCCCGCTCCATCCTTTCCACATGCTTCCGCGCCTCCTCGCCGCACCCTCCCACGCAGAGCAGCACCTTGTACCAGTGGACGACTCCATTCTTGAAGGCGTGCCATGTGTCCTGGTGGCGCGAGTGCGGGTGTATGAGGAGGTGGAGGAGGTCGCGGAAGTGTGCGTCCGCCTCGCCTTTCTCCTCGTCGAGGTCGTAGATCGCGTCACGGAGGCGGGGGAAGTCGGGGGTGCGGGTGAGAGAGAGGGGAAAGAGGTCGGGTGTGGAGATGACGTCCTCCACGGTATCCAGGTAGGAGTGCAGCTCGACTGCATATTGCGTTGTGTTCAGGGGAAGGGCGACTGCGTCTGCAAGTCGCAGTGCCATCAGGGCGTGATGTTTCGCGACGGCGACCTGTCGCGGAGGATCAGCTACAAGTTCTACCAACATGAAGACAAAGAGCGAGAACTTACGTGGCGATGGAACCCAGGATCGGGGTGCGCACAAAACACCATGCTCAGCGCACATGCGATGATGTTGGCGATGTTCCCCAGGAAATGCCCGGACCTCGCGAGAAGCGTACCACACTCGGGGTTGACGCCCACGGGCACGGAGGAGGTAGATGCGGATGCGCCTGTTAAGAGGGTGGATTGGTTTTTGAGGATCTGTGGAAAGGACAGGGGTGTTAGCTATCGTTTGGGAGATAGGCACGGGACGCGTTAGGGTGATAAAGTGCAAGTGGACGGGGACGAGAGGGGGGAAGCGATAGGCGAATCAAAGGGTTCGAGAAGAATGGCATCTTCAGCTACACGGGTACGAGTCGACAATCCCGCCCCATCCACCCGAGTCAAAGTCGCATAGCCAAAACCACCCGATCACTTATCTCCACCTCAACAAGACCCGCAACAAGAAGAGTGGTCATAGACTAACCTGGCAGCTACATCACGGGTAGGAGGGCAACTGCGCACACAGGACCTTAAGGTCCACAAAGCCTGTCATAAGGTCGATCTAGCATGTGAAGTGCGAGTCGAAATTCCGGTCCGCAGCGTCGCCAGGCCACGATTCTGGTTTTAGTTTCGGTACGTTTGTTCGTGCATTCGTTTGTAGATTGGGAATCAGCGCAGTAGTTCTATAGCAGAGCACAAAGGCACTGGCAGGGAGGAGGGAGGTTCGGGGTGTGGAAGATGGGACAGACAATGAGGCAATGTTGTCGGTGCCTGCACACCCCACGCAAGCCACGTGGCGCCCTTGCCTTTTCCAGCCACTACGCTTCCCTTTTTAGGGATGTATTATTGGTAAAAGTTACGGAAGCGTGGGTGACGGTCGTGCGGGGATGTTTGATACAGGCGTTGCGGTTGAGGGTGGCGACGACGCAGGGGATAGTGATGATGTGATGCATGCGCCGGTGGGATGTCCGAGCCATTGCGAAATGTGAGGGTGACCCAAGGGTGGCCAGGAGGGTGACCAGGAGATTGAGCGGAGACTGCCTTGAACTGGAAATTATCGTATCGGGCCGACGCGGACATTTGCATGGACTGCCCGAACCCTTCACCAAATACCTTAATGGGCCCTACGAACATCATTCCTCGGAGACAACGCAACTTCACGCAACATCGCCAGGACTCAACCGAGACGACCAGTATGATAACCGGCTCTCTACGGTGGAAGGCAGACCATCAACATCTTCAACGAGTGCGGGGTACTTCGTTTTCCCTTTCGTCATCTTTATATCTCGCTAACTCCGAAATTTTCAGGACTCGCTGTTGGCTACGCCCCTCATTCTCGATTTGACTATCCTCGCTGAGCTCCACACTCGCGTTCGGTACAAGGCCGTCGGACAGAAGGAGTTTGTACCGCCATACCTCGGTATGTCCTTGCTCTATGGTCTTTATCGAACGTGTCTTCGAGGCGGCGATACAATGGACCGAATATCCTCACCGCGACTCACTTTGCGACGCCCTTCGATTGTTTGCGGAAGCGGAGGCGATGCATACTGCCCACACCACAGCCCCAACCAGCAGCTATGACATACCTGAAGACCAGTGCGATAACCTTTTCCGCTGTCAGTCCATTACTTTCCCATAAGGCTCTCGATTTGATGCGTCATATGCCGCAGCGCTCACGAACTGGAGGAGAGACGACTATGGTATCCGTGCCTGGCTCGTCGTACAGAACTATTGCGCAGTCGCCCAGCACATTGCCGAAATACTCGCTATGGGTTGTCCGGACGAGATGAAGGTGCGACACATATTCCCTCGGTGCAGTTGTTCTTTGCCGTCTCACATCTCTAAAGGACTTCTCACCCTCGCATGACGAAATCGCTGGTGCGACTACAGTGATGAAAGTACTCTCGGAGACTCGAGTAGCGCATGCGATCGAACAGGGAGAGCTGCAGAATGCTAGGGATGTAGAATGGGCCGATGTCGAGGCTAGGAGGGCCGACGCGCGTGAGGAAAAGCTCGATAGGAAGCGTGCTAACGAGGAGGGGAGTAGCACAGTGGATATTCCGAAGCGCGTGGACCCCAAAATGAAGGGGCGATCCATGGTGAGTGCCCTCCGCACGCATGTAGAATACAATC
Source organism: Athelia psychrophila (assembly GCA_001630335.1). Lineage (NCBI taxonomy): Eukaryota > Fungi > Basidiomycota > Agaricomycetes > Atheliales > Atheliaceae > Athelia > Athelia psychrophila. The sequence goes on along the minus strand of KV417491.1, from coordinate 312,581 downwards.
TCACGTCGGCGTTGGGTGGCGCGTTCGCAGCTGACAATCAGCAAGGAGCCCAGCGCTGCGCCGTCCAAGTCGACAACGGTGAGCTGCTGTGGATTTGCGTTCATATCTATTTACCTCCATTAATCACATACCCCGGCAACCGTAGAACCATCCGATGCTGAGAGGATTGCCGGGCATCGATAACGCCCCAGAGGAGATGCTGGATCGAGAGTGTTGGCACTCGTTCATCCAATAGGTCACGCAGCCTGTACCATCGGGCTCGAGCTCGACCTCGAGCGCTCCCCGCCCATG
>KV417491.1:263672-306510 GCA_001630335.1 Athelia psychrophila | reverse complement strand
TAGATCAGGAATTAAAATAATAGACCTAAAAGGGTGTGGTTGCTGGTCAGAAGGTGACTCGTTGATAGGTATGACTCGACATGACTCGAGTAGAGGGAGCCACAGGTTCGACGGCGCAGGAGACCCAGTAGGGTGGACAGTAATAGGAGAGGAAGGTACAAAAAAAGTAACGGTCAGGGAGCAGTTACAGCGGCACTGGTTGTCGTTGGCCTCCGTACTACAGTAACACTGGGGTCCAAAAGTCGCGGTGGCTTTGCGGGAACGCTCAAGTGTTGATGCGGGACGAGCTTGTTGGCCTGCCATCGTAGCACCGGGATCATTCATACTACACAAGACGTGTAAAGGCATGAGGAGAGGAACGTGTACGTGTAGACGTGGGACGAGCTCGCCGTTGACATACTACTGTAGTACCGGAGAGGCGCTACGCCGGACGTCGCGCAAAACTATATTGTGAGGAAGGTGCAAGTTTAGACGAGGCATCTAGATTGGTAACGATATCCCAATTATATAATTTCGTCGTTAAAGGCGTTTAGAGAAAAGCACTAAAAGCGCGCACTTGTAGGTAAGCCTATATAGACCTAGTAGGTTCGCTTGAGTTAACCGATTCGGTGGCGGAAGCTCGTTCTCATACATGCCAGCTTGTTAGTAAATATAAGGTTGCTTCGGAGGGTTAATGCCGAGAAATAGCGTTGAACATCCTTTTAGAGTTAAAGTACTTCCCCCCTACCAACTCCACCAGACGTCTCCCATGTTAGTCATACATCATCTACCTTGTACCCTACCGCCGCATGACGCAAGCATAAACTGACGCGCCTTTCCGGTGTTAATCGTCTATGGTATATCATTACCCTACTCACAGATGGACGTACAGCCCCCAACCGAGCCGAGGCACCACTGCGAAACCAGCAAAGCGGCCGCCGCGCCGCCGTCCATCGACGAGTTACCCGGGGTTGCTCGCACATCTGTAGACGCTTTGCCTAGTCTTTACGGTGCAGCACCATTCCTACAGCGAATGAGCTCTACAGTGCTCGAGAAAGGATTCGGGGAAACCAAAGAGGCGGTTGGAAGCAAAGGAACGGAGACGTCTTTGTGCGAATCGAAGGGATAAGGGGCGGACAAACTGAAGGGAAAGCCGAAAAAAGCATCGAAGTAAGACAACAAATTAGTTGAAATTTACGCGCCTGACATGTCTGAATTCGCGGAAGTTCTGGCTGACGCGGACAAAGCGCAGCAGGCACCTCCCGACCTTCGGGACAATACTCACTCACTATACAGACGCATGTTGCACACGACATAACAGAGTGGAATCGCCGGCGAGCTCCATTAAGGTATTGGCAAAACTGGTCAAGACCTTGCGCTAGCTCACGTAGGAGCAAGTCGGTCATCGCCAGCGGACATAGTAACGATTAGGTAAGGCACTGTCGAAACACATAATCCCACTCGCCCTTATATTTACATTTGTTTTTAGTGAGTGCTTATGAGTTATAACCTTAGCGCAGCCCCTCCTACCAATTCAGGAGACATAAAAGTTCCGATACCAGGCTCGATTAAAAGAGGACACGATCCTTCATTTCGTCTCCTTACGTGCCGAGTTACGTGCCACGCCTTATACTGGTGACGTGCCGACGGAGCTCTTACGCAAGTTATATATCTTAAAGGGCATTGGTCGCTAGGACTTCCAGCGCGAACGCACGGGAAGCCAGAAGCCAGTGTCCCTACTAACCAAGCTCCACGAGCTTTTCGAACCTTATTTTTAAGGTGAAGAACTCGTATTACAGCTCCCTCCTAAGTATTTCTTGGCCCTTTCAGGGGTCTAGGTCCAGCAGGGCGTGTCTTTACTTGTCGACCCACGCTACAGGACCACGAACGAGCTTACTTAGTAGACAGTCCCACTACCTGTCTAAACTCGGAGCGCGCTGCGCGTGTCGGTCGTAGAGCATGCCGAGGTTCGTGGTATTGTTACTCTCTAAAGGGCGGAATCGCTACTCTCGATCCTAACCTCCATGCCTATATCTGTACCCTTCTACGCTGCCTACACGTGTGCAACCTCGTCACGCGAAAACTCCCCGGACTACTCCCCTCTTTTACCTGGCGTGAGCGAGGTGTTCGGCGTAACAACAGGCGGTCTTGATGCTTCGCACCGTCTCACCGCATGGTACACCACTAACTAAGTTACCCGCGACTGCGGTGACTCGCGATCTAGTGACACTACGCCGTACTCCCACTACGGTCCACTACGGTGTGCTCTCTATGGTGTTCAACGTTGATGAGCGGTATCTAGGGGCCCCGAGGTGAACCCGAGGTACGGCTAAACGGGTTGCATGGTCGCTCGAGAACGACGTTATGTAGGTTGACGTATGGATTCTTGTTGACACTATGACAATACCTTTGTAGGAGCTCCGTCGATTCCTCCTCTATCACTGAGAGCCACTATATCTCAGGTTTCAGCGGCTATAACCTATAATGTATTAAGTGTTAGTATAAATCTCGAGATCCCGAGTTAGTTTCCGGCCGGGCTCCGACAGGATGTGGTACTGGAGAGCTGTTACTCGGGTCTCGCACCGGTGTGGAGTGCTCACCCCCCCTTCGTATTGTCTACCGAATAAACTAGTTTATGATCACGTACTACATGATACTCTATGTCAAGCGGCGTACTTTAATAGCGTAAAGGGTATTTGTTGCCAAGAGCGCGTTAGAGGTGCGCTCGCAAGCTCGCACTATATGCCTTCAAATTCAAGTCAGATCGTGCGCTAAGCGGGAGACCGCTCAACGGGAATGGGAACGGAAAGGGGGAGATAGGCGATGATGAATAATGACGTCGCGATTACTTGCTGACCGACACAGCGTGCAGCTCATTTCTCAATACGCGAAGTTTACATGACCGTCATGCGTATACGGAGCCAACTATATATCATTTTTGTCCGGGCCGGACGCCAGATCCGAGTCGGACACAATGCGCATGTGGCCATGGATATCTGCATAGCTCTCTCTGGCACCTCAACATCATGTTAAACCTACCTAACTAGCTTGCCATATGGGGGAGTGGCAAGCTTATTAGTTTAGATTTTCTGTACTCCACACACTTCCCTGAATTGGAAACTCTGGCGGAAACTCCGGCAGAAACTTTGGCATCAAAGCCGGCAAAACTGTGGCTGACGTTTCCGGGCTCCGGGTCGAGGCCCACCTCATGCCTGGTTTTCAGGGGGCCTGGTGTAAATACTTGCAGAACGCGACAAAATACACAAGGACACAATAAGACCAAACAATGGGCGGAAGTTTATATAATCTGTTTTGCTAATCTGTCCATGATCCCATGGTCTGTGTGTCCCTTATCGCACCCATCTTGCCGCAGCCTTGTATTCCAGCGTAATTCTCGCGGATTGCTTACTGCATCGCAAACTATCCTGCTGCCTTCTGTGTAGCTGCACGAAGTCGCAGGATGGTGACGTTCCCCACACCCGTTGCCGACCAGCGGCTGCGAACCTAACATCTTCGCAACCGCTTGTATTGGTACGCCTTCATTATATCGTGCCATTTGGATTCGATGAAGGATGTACCCTGGGTGGTGCGGTGCTCATGGGTTTGACGTCAGGGCGTATGAGGGGGGAATCATAGATAGAAGATCAGGCCCTGGGCCAATGGCACAGTGCTGTTCGCAGCCCGCCGGATCTTAGCTCAATTTTTCAAAGCTCATCTCACTTGTTTGAGATTGTGTCCCGAACTGCCCGTGCATGTGAACAAACTCTGGGTAAGTACCAATAATTCTTGTCGAGCATTGCATTGGATGATATTGAATGTGCATCAATATTTATGTATGTCGGTATTACCATGTCATAGCATGCATCTGGATCACGGCTTCCAGTTGTATTAACCGAATTTATATGACGGCTTTCTACATGCCCATTTGCCGAGGATGTGGTTTATATACATATATTGGTTACAATTGCAGAGTCGTCGTGATTCACATGCAGACTTTACACACACTTTGCATATACAACGGACAATGATGCGAAAGTCATCTTGGCGAACACTGTTCAACATATAGGGCAGAGCGTCAAGATACGTGAAAGCGAAGAAACACGTTCTTCAAAAAGGTACACTCAACAAACTATTCTCGTAACTGCCACTCATGACACCATCCAGCCCTCGAACATATCCCCAACTCCGTCCGGCTCTGGAAAGAAACCGTCGACCTCGAATCCTCACAAAACGACGCGCGCACCCTCCTCGCACGCACCGTTGAAGTCATCCCCCTCTCTGTCGAGCTCTGGCTCGCCCTCACCCGCCTCGAAACCCAACCGCGCAAAGGGCGTGCTCAACAAAGTCCGAAAAGTCATCCCCACCTCACACGAACGACTGGACTGGGGTTCGTAAGGAGCTTGAGGCCCAGCCGATGATTAGTCACAGAAGGCTTTCCGCTAAATCAAAGTAGGCTCACATCACTTCTTTCGCGGCCGCTACTGACGACCCTTTGCAGTTTGTTTGCCAATATGGAACTTCCCCCTGCTCTCAAATACAATTGTCTAGTTCCCGCACCATCTACCTATCTCGCTATTTCTTCTTCCAGGCCTTTGGAGAGGACCAAGAGAGGACTACTGCGCACTCGTTCGGCGTTTGCATCTCGGCATTGATGGAAGCAAGATCGACATTTGTAGAGAAGTATCAGCCCACACATTCTCGACAGGAGCAAGCGAGAACTTTGTCGAAGAATACCCCGTTCAACGGGACGACGTGCATACAACATCGTCTCCCTCCGACGAAGCCATGGCGTCGGCACTCTGCAAGGCTGGACTACGCGAACCCCTTCCACATGAATCACATGCTCCCGAATGGGGTCCCCAAATCGTTCAGGAACGCCGCGCCCATTCGTAACATGAGCGCTGGCATCACCGATGGCATGGTTGATGGCTTTGGGCGCATTCAGCGCCAGATGCGCAAGATTCGCTCGCCCGTCCTAGGCCACCACGTTCAGACATCTCTGGATCCGTAGCTCCCGAATTCGACAATAACTACTTCCTCGATAGCGGCGAGAACCACTTGCGCGCGTGCGAAGACTCTTTCTCTCGCAGCAACTCGTGCGGGGATGGCTCAGCTGCCTCAATATGGACCCCTTCCACTAGTGCAAGTGCTGCTTGAGGATGAAGCGGAGGACTCTTGGGGATGAATGCGGAGGATAGGCAGCTCGTCGATGAGGTGGAGCAGTTCGACCATGTCGTGGGTTTCTTAGACGAGCAGCCTCGATCGATTGTGCATAAAGTGATGAAGAAGAAGGGTAGACCTTGAGGTTCGAGCATTATATCGGTACTTTCATCATTTAAAGCGTTTCCTGCTGTTATCGAAAGAATGGACAATAACATAGGAGGAATTGCAGTTTTAATATCGATAAATCGACTATCCAATAGAGCTCCACATTGTGCGACGAGACTGAATAAAGAAAGTACAGGATAGATCCAAAACAACGGATCAAGATTGAAGCTTAAATCAAACGCCAGACCCCAAGTACGAACAGTCTCTACCCCCGAGGCACTACTCAAAGCCTAAGGTAGGCCTCATTATCTGCCATCCAACGCCACGCGAGTGTGACCTGATGTGACCGTTGGACTTATCCTCGGAGGGTCGGCCAGGTGGCGTGGGCGCATACCTTATCAGGATGCCGCCGCCGCAAGCAGGGACAGAAGAACGAGCATGGTTAGAGGGTACAAAGAATTTGTCGGCAAAGAACCACTCTCCTGGCGGTCCAGGTTGTTGCTCGGGCTCCTCGGAACTTATTGTGACTGTTTGCGATGGCTTCGCGAGCCCTGGTGAACTATTTATGTTGTACGGAGGCACCTTGGATGCTATGTCATTGTACAATTCCCCTCTGTTCCTTTGATTGACTCTCATATTTTCTTTGCCAGAAATCTTAGCCTTTTTCCGTGTTGTAGGTAGATTCTCCAAGCGCTGCACATTAGTACGGTTTCTTTTGGGCATGATTAGAATCGCAGTGATGATCGGGTGCTGAGAAACGCTGACGGGCTGCTGGAGGCTGCTGGGGCTGGGTTCCGGACACTCGCAGGTTGCTCGCAGGCACGTTGCCTTAGCATAAACCATCCAAATGTCAGTGTAAATCAATAAACAACTTCAAATTTTCATTTCTTGTAAATCGGCTACAGCATTAATTCGAAAAGCTATGAATGCAAATATTGCTGCAGGCGATTTGCGATTGCTCCGCTTCTCAAGATGTAGTTAGATTATTCTTGCGAAAGTCACGAAAAGTCACGGGAAAGCACGTGACGTTGGATGGCAGATAATGAGGCCTACCTTAGAATCAATATTGCATATCCGAGCATGTACTTGTATCTATCTTTTTACTCATTAATCTGTCGAAGCTGGTATGTGCAATTTCCATCTTTTAAGACTTTTCTCTGGAATTTGTTCTAATTAACTTCGTATTCTGTTACAGGCCATCGCTATCCACGCCTTTGTGGGAGTTATGCGGGGCAAAATGGGAAGGAATTTCGTCTTTGTGTGTTGCGCCGGGGCCTTCATCTGGTTCGTCATTCTCTTCGTTGCGCTAGCAGTGTCTCCGAGCAATACCGCTGCGCGGCCTTATGAGTCCCCAGATGATGTAAGTCTTTCATTCCTTTTAAAACGAAAACAATACCAAATGACACTTACCAATACATTTGCAGTTCTGGTGCTGGATCGGCACCGACTACGAAGCGGAGCAGTTAACCGGAGTATACCTACTCCTACCTACTCTCGCCGTCAAAGCGTGAGCGCAAATTAAACAACTCGGCCGATACCTGTTACAAAGATGCCTTGCGCGCTGGACCCTTGATGAATGACTCAACAAAATCACCACCGATGAAGTCATAGTGCTTATTCAAATACCGGAATGGGCAAACTTATACATAGCGCATATACAACATCCTACTGCGCAATGTTTATCTTTTATTTACTTCCCGCCAGCATCCGCTGTGTTGAGGCGATAATCATCGTGATAATCAACATCAGTGGCCTCAAGGAGGGCGCGCGTACATGGTAACTGTGATATATATCAATAGGACTGATCTATGTTATAAAGAACTAATTCACCTCCCTGCGTACACCACATGCGACGCTACAAGTTGTGCGTAGGGGTGGGAGGAACAAAAATAAGATTGGGCGGTTGACATAAAGAGCCCGAGGCGACAGGACGTTGCGACATGCAGCTTTGACCTTGCTCACGCGAGTTATTCCTCCCACCCCGGTGCATGGGAAGGAGGCTGAAGGAGGCTGACCATTGCCTAGCGGCGCCACTTCCAGAATCGTGAGCTTGATAGCTTTGGACTGCGGATGCATGCTCCAGATCGGCTCGGACCTTACCCTGGATATCCATCACCACCATCATGTGGCGGCGGATGTCAAACTTTGTTGAAGTGATGTGAAGTCGTGAACTCTGTGAAGTGTGATTTGAAAGAGGTGATTGCGGGCACATGTTTGCTTCTGCTGATACACGAGGCATAAGCTTGATTAGCTTGCTAATCGTCTTCGTTTGCCCCTTCCAACACTCTGATTCACGGCAGTTAGACAGGCTTCATATACTGACATCTGCTCCGGTGCGGAATTCACTGAGTCCTAATTTTGTGCTGATCCTTGTGCTGATACGGGGCACGCTTCAGTTTTTAATCCTGCTGGAGCTACAGCATTTTCCTCAAGTGACCTGCCCCATCGTTTTCTGTGCATCTCATTTTCTGGCCGTTTTCCATAGAAGATGTCGTCCGGCCCTAGTGAGCATACACAATTGCTTGCGGCATCTGATTAAACTGACTCAACACGGTCTGCACGATAGTGGAGGTCGATGTGGCGGTAGAGCTCTCGATGCCGCAGCATCCAGCGCGAAGCAGTCCGCAGCGCCGAGAGCGAAAACGCCAGCGGCTCGATAGTTCAGAAGACAATGGGCCAAATGACTCTGAGATGTCTATCACTGTCAAGCGGCCTCCTCGATTGAAGTTCACGACCATCCCAAGCATACCCCTCGACGCCAGTCACTCATCCTTCCACTCGGAAATCGATCTGCCTCCTCCGCAGCTGCTGAGTCATCTCGGTCTCGTACCCGTGAGGTCTTCGATTGCGTGGAATTGCCACAACTGGACACATTGTCCTGGCGCTCAAACAGTTCAGGCGGAGGCATATCTTCTGCAGCGTCCCATCCCCCATCTGCCAGCGAGTCTTGCAGTGAATCTGTTGCTCAAGCCAAGAAGAGACGACATATTCTATCAGAAAAAAGTGATGAAGGGGTCTCACGCGGTCGCTCTCCCGGGCCACAGTCAACTACAGCACCTGGTCGAGGATCCCGAGTAGGCTTGAGGCTGCGCACTGTCAAGGCACCGGCAGCTCGAGACCGCTCCTCTCCATCACGTGATGCTAGTTATAGGAGGACCGATGCTTCTCCCACTACGGACAGTGATGATAGCCCTGGTGATGTCGCCGACAGTGAGTCCGAAGACAGTCCAAAGTCAACGAAAAAGAAGAAGGCCAGAAGCCAAGGAAAGGGCAAGAAGGGTCAGTCACTCGACATATCAACTTAACATAGCTAACAGCCACATCACAGTCACAATCGAGCAGCCCAAAACCAAGACCACCAGCAATAAGACCGAAGAGAGCCTAAAATCGGTGAAAAAGAAGCAGGCGAAAAGCAAAGGAAAGGGCAAGAACGGTCAGTCACTTGACCTACCAAACTGTCATGGCTAACAGCTCCATCACAGCCGAGCAGCCCAAACCCAAACCCCAAACTACTCGCCCTGTGACACCCACCTTGGATAGTGATCTGGAAGATCGTCAAGAAATTCCATCAATAGACCTCGGTAATGGTCAACACCTCTTGAACGAACACGAGTGCGGGCCGGAGCGCCGGTGTGAAGTGCTTAAATTGTTTCAGATGGTTTATCTGGATAAACTGGGCGTAATTCTCTGTGTCGCTTGCAGGGGAGGAACTCTTATCCACCTTTCTAGTTGGGTTAGCCATTTTCACAATCGGACCCATCCATTCACAGCCTCTCTGAACAAGAAAACCCTGCTCGACCAGCTCCACAATCACCTGGAAACAAATATGCCACGTCTCTCTCTCCCATTATCACTGCCGGACTTTTTAGAAGAGCCCATTTCTCTGCCATCAATGCAGAATCGGAAATGGGTAGCATCATTACTCTTTTGTTACCCATGCCCGCATATTGCTGCTATTGGAGAGGTTACCTGCAAGCAATTTATCGCCGCCACCGGATTGGAGTCCAAGGGCTCACCGGAATCATCACTGCAACATCACATGTCACACATCCATAACCAGTCTGCTGGTACGTATGACTCCAAGGGTGGCTGGTACCAAAAGCTGTGGACATGGCCAGGCGGCGATTTCAGGCATGTCTTTAAGCTACCTACAGATTATAATCCCCCGGTAGACCCCGACTATCCACCCACTCCCGGATTTGCCCCTGCATTTCTTCGATTTGCCCCAGCCGATGCAACCTGGATGGCGACTACCGGACTTCAGTCGTTTGTATCCAATTTAGGGACATTTGACTTTGAGGTGGTAAAGTCACTCGGAGCCATCCCAAGTTCAAAATTGGTGTCTGCCGAGGCAGTTGGTGGCTCGAGACATATTGAGATGGGCCTCCTGGCTTTGCAAAAAGAAACTCGCCCTTACCTCAAAGGCGCTAGTGACTTTGTCGATTCGCGACACCACTCTGTACGCTCTGAAATGTCACGGGAGTGAGTGGCTTTTGAAATCTTGTGCTCCGCTATCTAATAATTTATTCAGCGAAAACTTAGCAAAGTTTCGCTCACTTGACGAATCCACTTACTACGGCTACCGAGAAGGGCTCATTCGGACAACGACTGTGATGATTCGCTTTCTGCACTGGAGAAAGAAACCTCAAAAAGCAAAGAAATTGGGCAAATTCACCCTCACAGACATTTGGGACAATTCTGAAAAAGACGCAGCACATGCCTTGCGAAAACTTTTCATCAAGAGCGAAGGTGTACCGCTTAGAACAGATTTGCAGGCTCATATGCATCGGTTATATGATGCACTGATGCGCTCAGCAGAGTCATCAACCAAAACAGGCTCCCCTGCCGAAGTTGCCATCTGCATAGCGTGTATGGAGGCGGATAACCGCTGGCGCAGAGCATCTTATGCTGCACAGTTATGTTGCCGTCTTTGCTTTGGCATTCGGTGTATCTGGGTGCACTCTGCACGACTGGAAATTGAAGGTAGTGATGTTTACACGGAGTACAGTCCCAGCGCCCCCCCGCCGATTGCTATCGATGTAAACTCTCCAGTTGTGGCCCCATCCGAAGACGCCGTGGATGGCTTGGAACTTACAGCAGGGCTGGACGAGCTGTACATATTGGATGAGGAAGACTCGGACGATGAAAGCCAGACAAGTGACATCGGACACATAGACAGCATAAACAAGATCCAGGCGAACACTGGAGCTATCAGCGACGACGAAACTGATAGTGATGATGGTTCTCAGGATGAGAGTCTTGGTGACAAGCCTGGCGCACAGGCCCATTCGAGAGAATCACGCCCCAAATCATCAAGTCAGTACCAAAAGGTTCTGCGTGGAACTTGACTAACTTTATCATAGGCGGAAACAGAAAGGGCAAAGACGGTATCAGTGAGCTCCCTTTCATGCAAATATCTGAAGGCGCCACGACTACACACTCCTCCGGTCAGAAGTTCAAGTAAGAATATTCACTTCATTGCTCGATCTACGATAGTATTTATTGAACGTGATAATCTCCAGCGAGCTGCGCAAATTGATTTCCAAAGACTTGAAGGGTGGAAAGCTGAACACATTCATGCGGATCACTACTATCCTGGACGCTGTCAAGAAACCGGCCATGAAGGAACCAAGCGGCAATAGCCTTACTGTTCATGTCATCGACGGTTCACTGAAAGTGTCTAATTCCGTTCAGCAGTCTCAGCAGATTTCCCTACGTGAATTGGGTACCGCTGCGCTGACAGCAATCACCGAATTCACCGTGGCTGTTGACGCACTACTTCAGAGCAACAGCACAGTGACGTCGGCAACATTCCCTCTGGAAAAGGTCACAGACACCTACGAGCGCTGCGCCATACACAAGCAAGAGGCCAATCGGATATGGATGGATCCCATCCGGAAGACAGTAAAGGAAGGTCTTACGGCTCCGGAGGAGGAAAAACATCATCTGCGCTCTCCTCGTGGCACATTGCGACGGGGAAATGTGGAGGCGTGGCTGCGTCTGGAACAGGAAGCGCTTGGCTTACTGGGCGTAGTCATCGGCCTTAGCAATGCGCTGATATTGCCGCAAGGTTACTTCAAATATTTCAAATTTGACGCTACGGAAACCAGCGACCGAGATACTTGGGTTTCGCCAAACCTTATGGTGTTCCTGTCCAATCCCAAAACAGACCTCAATAATCGCCCAATGAAATCCGACATCTATGTCTTTCCGCCTGACTCTAGCAGGGCCGTCTTACTTTATCTCTGCATCATCAGACCCATTGCCTGTTATTTTCTGGATGTCATCAACAAGCATGTCCCCCACTATGATACGGTTATATGGGCGAACGCCTTTCGCCGTTCAAGCACTGCACTTACAAGCGAATGGCGATGGTCAGGCCGAGACATATCACGTCCTTTTCGCCGACTCACTTTCAGAACTATGGGTGTTGCCCTAACACCATCTCTCCTTCGGTCGATAGGCAGGGCAATATTCCCTGCGCAGTTTCCTCGACTGTTTGAGGATGCATTTCCATCGTATGTGGACGCACAGGCGCAACATGTATCTTCAACTGGATCATTGCACTACGGGCGTTTGCGGAGCTTCCCCAAATTCCAAAACATCAGTCCTGCGCACACTGTGCGCGCCATTGCCATGAGTCAGATTTGGCAGGCTGCGCTGGGAACAGGTCCACTTAACGAAGCATGGCAAGATTTGGCTGCAGAGTCGTCCCTTTTCCCTATACGAAACATTGATATGGCCTTCGAAGAAGCTAGATGGATGGTATTCCACAGCTACTGCATTCACATTTCATCGATTCCACTCAAGGTGCAGGGTATAATCCAGAGTCTCTTGAAAGACAAGCCATTCCTCTACGGCCCCAAAGTGAGTGATAAGTTTACCGCCTTATAGCTATTCGATCTCACTAAATTAGTCCAAGGAGAACGAGTTCCCTTTGGCAATAGGGGACGAAGTACTTTCCGCTGTTCTCCAAAAACTCCTTTTTGGCGGGTTGAAATCGCCGAGCAGGACAGATCTCGACCAAATGCAAGAAGCAGATGTCGCTTCGGCTGCGTTGCTTGTAGGCAGCTGATAATTTCCACTCCTTGATGATGCTGAATCTTCGCATCTCAGATTATCAGGGCACTCCAGGAATGGGCGACGGGCACTTTCCGTGACCTTTCAATTGTGAGCAGTGCATGCTCACTGCATTATCGGAAGCAAGAGGACATCATCATTACACACCTGAAAGAGACGAGGCAAAAAGAAATACCGGCGTGGACTTTTCTCTGCGAGTCCATTGTCGCTTACTCGGCAGCTGCACAGGTAACTCCAGATGTTAATTTCCCCGCGCTTGCTTCATCGGATTTGGAGACGATGTGGTCAACTTTCTGACATAGCCGTCTTGTCTTTGCACTGTTTGTACTAGCAGCAAGTAGCAATGCTCCCGCATGGATTCATCATAAAATATATATTTCGATGTTGGTGATTTCGACACGGTACATTACACAGTGGTTGTCTCACAGCTGCGGTTTGGTTCTTCTTCTTGCTTCTCAGGGGTATCTTCAGGGCCGAGCTCACGTAGCCGTCAGTTGCATCATTTGCGGTTGCGGGTCTCCTAATCACGGGTTTGTTCTCGAATACACCCGATGCGAGGATTTGGAACAGGGCGGTGTTAGGCCACGAAGACGACAATTCAGTGAGCCAAACGGCGCAGGTGGTGTTTTTTGTCAGTCAATGTGGCGGATAGGTGTTAGAATTGACACGCAAAAGCAAATCACTCACGGCTGTAGAACAGCATGTTATAGAAGCCAATGAGAGAGCCGACGTCGAGTCAACCTTCAAATAGCCTCCTCCGCCCCACCTAGGAGTGAGCTGGAACCAAGGGGCAAGGGCTATGCGTAGCTATCTCAGCTCCAAAAGGGGACGAATGAAATGATTTGAACACTCACGAGCATGATATACTATGATATATGATGCATTGACTGTAGGGGTGTGCACCGTACCCGTGTACGGGTACGACCGTACTTTGGGCGGGTGAAGGACGGGGACGACCAGTAAGCAATACTGACCGTATACTTGCAGGCTGGAGGGTCGATCGGCACGGGTACGGGTAGTCATACAGCCGTCAACGGGTAAGTACGACCGTGCATTGCCACATAAGCGCTCTTTCCGAGGTCTACCTGCTTATGCAAGTAGGTATAGTGGATAGGGTATATATAAGTGCTTCACAGACTGACAGAGAGCCTAAGAATGGCTGTGAGGAAGGGGGGGATTGTTGCAAAGCTGAGTGGCTGAAGTTCAGCCACTCGAATTTCTAAATGCGGACTCGTTTCGATCGACCAACGGCCTTTGAGGGCCTTTGGTCGTCGTTTTCCTTACCCTTTCACCACCACCTCTCCATCCGCCATGCTCCGTCCTCGCTATCAAATCGCCTAGGATTGACTGCAGTTCCATAGAGATCAGTGCTGGTAAGTCGTTACATTCGGTATATGTTTTCATATCTACTAACGACCCGTTTCGCGATCATCGCGCCCACTTGCGGTCCCAGCTCTTACGCGCGCACCCAGCCCACACATATCACCCATGTACCCACAAATCTCCCATGCACGCCCACCTGCAGCCCACATCTAGATCCGACGCACACACACACCCAGCCCACACGCGTGTTCGCACATCAGTCCGCTCCCCTGCGTATACGTACCCTGCTCACACGACCGCGCTCTATTTCGCTCCCTAGCCTCATACGCACTCCTAGCCCCCAGGACCTACCCCAGCCCCATGCGCGATCCCCAGCCCGCACGCAGCTCATGCTGGACCCACGGCCGCGCACCTACACTCGCGCGTGACCTATAGGTATTGACCTAGCTACCCACATAGCATCTATATAAGCTCTAATTCAATTATATTACCGTCCCACTTACTTGATAAGATGGCCTAATTAGGCTCGAAAGTCATGTCATATAGGTAAAAAGTAAATCTGCCACGAAGGAAAGGACACAATTATTATGGACCGGATGTGGCAACGAAATGGGCGCGAAGCTGGGCGTTGGCAGACGCAACCGGAGCCCTCTGCGAGTATTTCTATCTGTACGGCCGTATGATACCGTATACGGCCGTAATGTGTACTGGTCGTACAGTGCCTCCAAAACCCGTCGGCGGATACGGGCAAAAGTTTCGCGAGCTGCCGCCGGGACGGGCACGGACCCGTATTGACGGACCCGTCTATACGACTGTGGACGGGTTACGGTGCACACCCCTAATTGACTGGTGGGAAGCAGCGAGCACAGCTCCGCCGTGAAAGTAATAAGCTAGTTCTCAGCTGAGCCAGTTCCCCCGTTGAACGGCGCAAGATCCTCAAAGTCTAACATCCCAGTTAATACCAGCTAGCGAATGAGGATGTTGATGTACTGACATACCTTCAACCAAGCAGCCAAGTTCTGGGCCGTTCTATTTGCAAGACAGTCAGAATAATAGCAAATCAGAGAGGAAGAACACTTACATTGTGGGATTAGCTCCACTGGGTACAGCTGTGTCGGTGTAATCAAGTACGGAGACAACAAGTCTGATTCCAGCGTTGTTGTAGTCAGCCTTGATGGCGGTGCGTTGAGCCGCTGTAATCCCCGCCCAGTTATTAGTCTGATCTGCGGTTCCGGACAACGGCCAGAATGAAAGGGCACTTAATAGCACAATATTAGTATAGGAAATCCAGTATGAGGACCGAACAGGCTGGCAAGACGTTGTATCCAGCGAGCTGTGCTGAAAGACGGAAAACTAACCCACAGGTCGTGGTAAATGATGTAGTGAGGAGCCGCCCCGCAATAAAGTTGCGCTTTACAGGCTTCACTGAAAGAGCATCCACCTCGGCAGGAGCTGCGACGACGCTGAGGGATATAGTCAAAGCTGCAATAGCGCGATAGGGCGCATGAAGGAGAAATTCGTCATGGCTATAAATAGCCAAGGGGAGATATCGCGGCAGAGCTGCAGTAGCCTTGGTTTCTTGTGCAACTGGTTGAAAGGGGGCACCCGTAGCCGTCAGTTCATCATTGCTGACGACAGGTGTTAGCACTGTTAGGTACAACATTCTTTGCAGCTCGGTACTTGACTTTGACTATCCACTACTGTTAGTAAAATGTTGTACGGCAAAAATGAAATATAATGCACCTGGAATAACCCGGGCCTTCACCGCTTCAGGCTCAGAGCTGCTGGCTTCGACATCAACCTCTGGCGCTGATGACGCAGCTGCTGGCGCGTCTGGTTTCTAGACTGGAGTCTGGACTATCTTGAAGCTCGTTTTCCCTGCGCTATCAAGATTGTAAGCGGAAATCTAGCTAAGTGATGTATACCAGAAATCATTTGTAAGAAACACAAACTTGAAAGTGGCCATGAAACATTCCCTAGTTGTCATTCCTTAGATGAGTACTTTTACGTCAAAACAACTTGCATCTCTCTCGCTATCTTGGAGAGATTATAAGCTCGAGTACATAGAGAAAATTCACCACCGATGTTCGTGATCGAGCTGATGGTTTCAGGACTGGGACGCCCGCAAGCGCCGGGCCGTCTCATTTCCGACCACAATCGAATTGGCACTTCCTCCTCTTTTGAACTTGGGGGTGAGGCCGGCAAGCGGCATGTACGAGTCCCCCTTTTGTTTGTGAGCGTGGGATAGTACCGCCAAACCGTCGTCTGACACTGGGGGAAGTAGAATCAATTAACTTTATTGAAAATTTCAGCGAAGTTCGCTGAAGATTTCAGTGAAAATCACTGATATGCAATATAACGTCATTAATTATCACTGATTGCACCAGTGATTTTTACTGAAGTTATCAGCGGAGTGGACACTGATGATTTCAGTGATTTTCATTGGTATCGGCGAAAATCACTGATAATTTCAGCGTATTACCCCAGGGCCACCTCGTTCGCATACCAGGTCATACAGATAGTCACAACCATGATATTCCGAAGCTAGCATACATATAAAAGGCCCTAACATACAATTTAACTTACATCTAGGCCTATACAAGATAGTCTGAACATGAGGCGTTAGCCAGACGCTCGGACAGATGGGAATTGCAACGGAGACTTACCACAGTAAGGAGCCCGTCATGGGAGAATCCATGGGTTGATCATCCTCCTGAAGCACGAAGGAAAGGTCAGCGGCTTGTTACATTCTATGTGATTGACCCGATACTTGACCCGAACAAGTCATTCCGAGCGATGCGCTTGAGGCACGCGGTGCCTCGCGATCCGCGAGGTTGAGCTCCACGTCCGTCTTGTTTGGCAGCGTGCGGACAGCATGCAGGTGCGCCAGCATGTCGCGGTCTTCCTCGGAGTACGAGCATACGGGGCGGTACATGGGCGTGGGCGCACGTGTATGCGTGGGCGTGGGTCTCTGGGGGCACTGCTTCTCGGGCGTTTGGGCACCGGTATCTTGGGTGAGAGGGTGATGGCGCCCACCGTGGACGATGCGAAGCCTACCTCTGGATCCGTATTAGCATTGATCTTGGCGACTGGCTCGTTCGGGTTGATGGGGTGGCACGCGCCGTACCAGAGAAAGAAACAAATTATATAAGTAAGCAAGCAAGTAAGGGAAGAACAGAAGGTAAAGGAGGGCAGAGAGGGAAGAAATGGAGGAGAGTCGACAAGTAAGGAGAACGCACCGTATCAGACCCAGCACCGAATATGGTTATCTCTAAGAGATATCTGGCCAAACTGCTGCGCAGCATCTCACCCTTCTCATCGCCCTCCTAGATGCCCGAGTGCGCATAACCGCGTCAGATTCGTGCACTTCAAAGAAAGGAAGGGAATGGTACCTGGTCGCTTGACGTCCCCTCATCCGCGTTCCATATGCTGACCATCTGGCCGTTCTTACCGAGCCAATTCTGCGAGACGTCTACGACCGCCTGGTGTTTGTACCCCGCGCCTGTGAGATCGTGTCCGTCGGGGCAGGTGAAGGTGAACGGGTACGGGTTCTCGGTGATCACGATTTTGGGTTGAGCTTCTTAAGGGACTCGTTGGGGACGGGATGTCGTTGGGGCAGAGCGCAAATTCGGGGCCACCCACGCGCCCAGCAGAAGCACCTACCCCGGCCGCGTACCGCGCATCCTCCAGTCGCCAGCGCAACTGCGCTATATGCGACTTCGTTTGTATTACTCTTCTTGCTCGATACCTCATACTCAGCTCTAGTGGCCAAGGCGGGCGAATTTGGAGAGGTCGAGGTGGACGTGTAGCGTATGTGAGGAGGGTGGTTGCAGTGTGAAGGTAGATTCAAGACTCACCTTGTGCTGGGAGATCTACTTGAGGTTCTCGTCTCACCTGACATAACACTTCGAGATGCGTGCACTCGGTTAAACATCCTCGAAAAGACCATTAGAGATTGAACCATACCAGGATCATCACGTTGGAGCTCAAACGGTGCAGATCCGGTCATCCTCGTTGACAGGCCCGTTGGTGGAGATCCGAGTGGGAAAATGCCTATAAAACTACATATTTGTCATCTGCAGACCATTTCGACTAGTTTGAGACAGCCGGATATGGAGAAGTCGCGAAGTGGTGGCCGGTACAGGAGACGACGTCGACGCGACATGATGGTAAAGAGCAATGAGGCGGAGTTTGAATCTCCGCCACACGCGCGTCAAGGAGCCCTCCCGGCGACCGATCAATATCGTTGGTATTCGGCTTACAACCGTTTTCATCAATTAGATTCGTCGTCGAGTAACATTCCTAAGTACGTGCAAGACCGATATAACAAACATCCACACTGTTTTGCAGTTCAGTTGTCATCAATGGGTAGCGTCATTTCGTTCAGATCTGTTATGAATCTGGTAATTCGTAGATGCTTAGCTAAGTATAGCTAGTGTGAGAGCAGCTTACGAATGTGATCTAAGATGAGTTTGGTATCTCGGATGGAGATAATGGAGTGCGCGTGATGCTGAGGATGCTGTGTATCACGTGCGATGAGTTCAAGAGTGTTTAGTGCTATCAACTGTAGTTCGACGAAGTAGATAGGCGGTGTTCTAGATAACGTAGAGTACTTCTTATTATTCTACTTTGCAGCGAATGTGTAGGATCGAGCGCGGAGCTTCAAACATACGATAAGAAATGTAAGTCGTGCAGAGTCAAGTCAATACACGAGTTCACACGTTGTAACTAAAACAGATGTTAATCTGGAAGTCAGGTTTAGGTTGTTAAAAGCGATGTATTCTAAGTACAATACAAAGCTGTATTTATACTGTTTGTATCTACTGAACTCGAGTCATTCGTCTGACTCGTTTGCGAGTTTCTTGGTCATTCATCCTGTTCCCGAGATCGCCGAGAAGCTTCTCGGGGATACGAGCGTGTTCGCTTATCCTTTCTCGAATCTTATGGAAGATAAGAGAAGTTTTTAAATGTATAGTATGAGTCTTGAAAGTACATGCATTGGCCGGTACTACATATGTATGTATTTGGGTATTATCTTAACAAGATCCCACATTTCTGAGTTGCTAAAATCTGCATCACCTCCGAGTCATCGGTTGCCCGTTAGATTCACCATTGGCAGCACTTTCAATCTGTTCACACAGCCTTTGAAGGGGGTTGTTATGTTACCAGCAACGACCCTTGAAAGGCCAATATCCAGATGTACCCCACTGCGACATCCTAAATAGTCATTGTCAGCTTTTACTTGATACATATTATATACATTTCCGTTGCTTCTTGTATGCATCCCGGTTACTTCTTGTGATGTATTGTAGATGTATCTGTAGAGCTGAATCAGTCCATGATATACCTGTCCGCCGAATATGCATCTATGAGATACATCCTGTACATCAGATGCTGTGCACCAAATGAAGGGCCGGGGATGTATCTCAGTGCGAAGACATTGCCAGCCGATTGATTAACTATCACTAGCACTACACAGTATAATAAATATAACAGCATCATCAAGAAATGAAGAACAATCTTGTGCAATCAAGAGTCCGAAGCAATACTACTAAGCGAGCGTCCAGTCTTAGTCATCAACATCTGTTTTACCTACAGAGCCCCCATCTGGGTATGGCGAGTGTCGACTCTGTGTATCTTGATACTGTTGGCGAGAGGACTCCCGAGAAGATTCCGCTTGCGAGGAGGGCGGGCGATGATACAAGCCTTGACGTGGCCAGCGAGGAGCCTGCGGGGAGGGTGGGCGAAGATAGTATGGATCCCGACGAGAAGGCCCAGCCTGTGGAGAGGCGGTGTAATTGGGAACGGCGAGAATAGTGTCCAGTGTCGGATTGCGAGGGATGATGAGTTGTAAGCTTTAGGCTGAAGCCACGTCGGCCATAATCAGAATCATCTGTCGCTGCATGCTGGCGCTGAGGAGGTCCTGAGTCCAGCCTGGGGTGGCTAGATGTCTCGCGACGGCTCTCTGGCGCTGCTTCGCGACGAGCACTTACGAAAGCAACCGCTTTCTCGTGTGTGCCAATTGTCTGCCCCCCGCAACCTTTTTCAACCGTTTTAAGATCATCCCACGTCTTGAGGATGGTCTGCCACCCCTCTTCCTTGTATTTCGCCTTGAAGGCCACCTGGGCTCTGGCGACAATTGCCGGCTTCTGAGTGGATGAGATGTTGGTGTATTCCTTCTCAGCACCAATACTCTGGAGTTGCTCCTTCATGTGGGCTGTAAAATAGGTTTGATAGCTGTTCCACGACGTCGAGCTACATGCGTTGAGTCCCAGCCGCTTGCCCAAGAATTTGGTGATGCGCTCCGCTGGCAATTGGGTAATCCCCGAGGCCTCCGCAATGAGCTCCGCGATCTTCTCAAAGAGCTTATTGAGTTCGGCTTCGGTGCTAAACTGGCGAGCTGCCTATGTTCGTCGTCGGGCTGTCGGGGGCGTCGGGGGCCACGTTGCTGCTGGGCTGACATGACATCACAATGTCCAGCTGTTCTCGCTCCTTTCCTTTGTCTTTGCGGGCTGCCCTGCAGGCTTTGAGACGAGCCAGGGGGAGATAGCGCCACATTCTGTGAAGGAGCGTATTGAGGGCCCATTCTGATATGCTGCCTGTCGAGCTGCCCGCTGAGCTGTTGAGGCGCTAACAGAGGCGAGATAAGCTGCCCACTGGGGCCACGGGTCTGGGCTGCAGCATATTGATGGCTGAGTCCGCTATGCTGCCCGGGGCCGTTGAGCTGCTCACCGAGCTGCTGAGGCACTAACTGAGGCAACATAAGTTGCCTGCCGAGCTGTTGAGGGGCATACTGAGCCACCCGGTTGGAAGGAAGAAACTGCGGAGGATACAGGTGCTGATGTGAGAATGGTGCCCCCACCTGCCAGTTCGGTGGAAGCGTAAGCAAGGGCTGAGGATAGGAGCCCGTGGATGTCGAGTAGGTATCCTGCGCCCAAATGGTCGTATCCATCTCCATCCCCATATTAAAGCCATGTGGTGGGAGTGTGTGGGCCTCTTGCTAAGTCTGCATCGGGGTTACTGAAGACGCGACCAGGTTAGCATTTTGACAGTGCATGCTGGAAGGCCCCTGGAGCTGGGCTGGTGGGTGGGTGCAATGAAAGCCTGGTGGACGCGTCTGATATGTGCCCATCCGGCACCATGAAATCTTCCAGCGACTGATGTAAATCACTGTAAGCAGCTGGGGTGCTTACATTCACATCAACCTCATCCGTCTGAGGGGTGGGACCATCCTCCGCCATCCTCCCATTAGGCATTGGAGAAGAGCTCCTGTCCATTTCCGTCTCCTCGTCTCCCATCTGCAGAGCACGGCTCTGGGATGCCTTGTGCATAGAGTCACATGCTTTTGGAGTCAGCCGTACACCCCTACTCATGTGTCTGCGTGGAGTCTGCACGGAGTCTCGAGCAGCACACGAGCGCGAGCATGAGTTGGATGGAGTCCTGGGAGGGGCGGGGGGCTCGGAACTATTAAGGTCTGCAATCTGCCACATGAAGCCTGGAGATACGGGGTAGTCCTCAGCACTCCCAATGGACAGTCCGGAGACCTGTCTGTCATTGCGGCCAGGTTTTGGGTCTGCGTTTTGGGTCATAGCAGTTTAACAAGATAGAATAAGTCTGTTTAGTGTGTGTCAGTATAGGAGCATGCTAAATAGCATAGATGATACATACCACACTGACTACATTGTAGTCGAGTCAAAGCAAGATGAAGTGGAAACAAGAGCAGGCAAAATAAAAGCAAGATAGGGCTGGCGAAGGAAGATAGAGAGCTGGTAAAACGAGATAGAGCTGGTAAAGTAAGATACAGAGCTGGTAAAAGCAGGATGTGGCAGATAATTTTTTTTGCTGTCGTTGGGGGTGAGGTTGCGAAGGGATAAGTGTTTGTCTTTATGAATGTTCGCCCTGACAGCTGCTCTGACGCCAAAAGTGGTATCCCCAGTGCCTAGTGAGTAGGAGATGAATCCCGGTAGACCTAGGAGGTATCCTGAGAGTGGCAGGACGCCGAAAGTGGCATCTGTAGTGCTTAGTGAGTAGGAGATGCATCCCGGTAGACATAGGATGTATCCTGGAAGCGGTGGGAGACACCATGATGAAGCAGATGATTGCAGATGATCAAATGACCTAGTATTGACCCCGGTATAGCAATGAGTGTTACTCTGCTTTCTTTCTCTCCGTCTCTATTTGCCTATTTAATTAGTTTTAAAACCAGAATAAAAATCTAGGAGCTTGCCCAGATCTCCATATGTTCTTAAACATATAAATGTTTGGGCGTCGAGTAATTTAGTGATTGGATCCATGCGGACAACATACACCATTCAGCATCTTGCACTGTACACTCATGGGCCGCACGGCAAAATACACCACCCCCAAAGAAAAGCGACAGGCAATTAGTGCTAACTCGCCCAGATATGCTCACACCAACAAGTGAGTAATTTGTATTGTATACTGCTTGCTATTAATTTGACATTAGAGGTCGTGATACTCGAAACACAACCCAGTGGGCTTCTTATCACAGACGCACCAGCCGCAAAGGTCCATCGGACACATCCACACATCCACTATCCCAAGATCTGCTTAATTATACTCTCGAGCCACTCCCATCATCCAATCTGTTTGTGTCTACCCTACATGATGACGGAACTGTGGACGAGTCTGAACTTGATCACTGGGATCTCCCTCCTCCTTACACCAGATCCCAGACGCTGAGCAGCAGCGCATACACCATCAATCTCGTTGATGTTGTCCACGGTCAAAATTTGCGACATCATAGGAGGGAAGGGAGAGTTCGGATGGAGGTTTACCGATCACGCCAAAGTCTTAAGGGAGCATGCCAGGCCATTCTGGCCATGGAGAAAGGGGAGATCGACAGATACACCAGTGTATTAAAGGATATAGAGGAGAATGTAGAATCTGATATGTTGTATGTGGGTGGGATGATGGCAAAGGTGTTCTTACTATGGTATGAGCCTCCATACCGGACAAAAATCGATTTTGGACTAGGAATGTGTGATCACGGATGATCATGCCTGTTTATGCATGATCACGCCTGGGCAATAATTCACGGATGATCATGCATGAATCATGATGACCCCCGGATGCAGCATACGGGTGTTCATAGATGATCATCTATAATATCATGCAAATATCATGCGTGAATTCATACATGATTAATTATGCTTCATCCCTTGTTTTGGTTTTCGCTGTGCCTGATTGCCGATGTCCGCCATAATAGATTTTCCATCAATGAGCCTCGGCACCGAGCTTATTTTGGCATGTATTGCCTCCACCCCAAGCCTTCCAAGATAGCCGTTTCCGGCAGGAAAAATGTTCAAGTGCAGCGTGAACTAATTATTGCCACTTAACCTTGCCAATATCTTTTCGTTTCTTTCTTTTCATCCCCTTCTCCACTTGTCTCCCATACTCTCACTGCCAGCCATGGCACCTGCACTTGCTCTCCACCCTCGTGATGTCTGTCAAAAGTGTGCTGGCCAGTATCCGTGTGTGGCATGGGTCGGTACCCCCGGAATGGGTCCTTCCACCTATGGGGCAAGACATGTGATAATCATCGGGATACATCTCCCCATGCCGTCAACATCACCCTGCAGGCTTTGAAGCCCTTACCGGGATGTCGCAACCCAGAGTCGGAGCAAATTACCAATTGGATGATAATCAGTTTGTGGTGCCCCTTCCCTGTGTACTATGTGGCTGACACACTATGGCAGATCCCCGTTTTGGCGATCTCAGCGGTCCCATCAGTGCCCTGGGTCCTCACGCTGGACCAGACCCACCTTTGCAGGATGACGGCCATCGCTGCTTTGGTGAACGATTCATGCTGCTGGCGGCCCCCCCCCCCAAGCTGCAGGACGAGCTATGGGAGATGGTAGAGTGTCTTTGGGACTGCCCCAGGGAAGGAACTGTATGTCATCCTCACATGTCAGCCCTCTACCATTTGTGCTCAGTTGTGTGCCAGACGCCTGCATATTTTCCATATATCGCTCCATCCTCGCCAGGCTCGCCAACCTCCCAGTTGGACCTTTCGGAACAAAGCCCAGCCCTGGGTCCCTTCTCGGTTTGTGCCCGTTTACTCCCACTCACCGTTTTTGCAATGCTGACACGTGTTTCAAGCAGAGGGAGTGGAATGACATGGACGACGATGATACTGTGCAATTCGAGATCGACATGGACACGCACGAAGAGAGCATGCACCTTCGCTCACCATCCATCGAGATTGTTGATCCTGACATTCTGCCCATGTCTGACGCTGATATATCCCGCTGTATGAACCCCATCACAGCCGACTTGGCCAAAACATGTCTTGAAATTGTCTTGTGAAATTTTTTTATTGCATTTCTCGTTGATTTGAATAGGTTTGACACCACCAAAGTCAATTTCAAGATATTTTCAAGACATGTTTTGTCAAAGTCGGCTCAAGCACCTGCCAAGCCATTTCCTATTCTGCTGATGCAAGAGGTGTCATATTTGATGATTACCTGAACCTTCAGCCCATTTGCTTCCTTGACGTCCGCACGACCTTCCACATGTAAGCCATCCCCTCCTCCCAGCCAGATTGCTGTCTGACATCTACTCTAGTGACCGTGCAATGGGTAATGCTACAAAAAAGGGTGTATTCGGGGAAATGATACATGTTATTGAAGATGATTTCCTGATGTTCAAGCGCCACCATGATTCATACATCATCGTCGCAGCGCCTGCGGGTTCTATGTCAGACCGTTGCAGCCTCCGCTTCCAGGCCTTCGGGTCTTTCTTTGCTATCCACACCCTTGAAACCAATCGCGGCCCCCTGCACACGTCATTTGCCCTCCCGCTCGCCATGCTCCTCAGCCCATCCGAGTTCATCTGCCTGCCTGTGTCATACATTAGTATTTTCGACGCCGAGGCCGCGCAGCAGCTGGAGCCATGGGTGTGCATCGCCAAGGATACTGCACTTCTTAACATGCTGTATGATCTGAACATTGATGTGAGCGATCCAAGACAATCTCACCACACTCAGCCCATCACTGACCAGCACCCTTTCCACAGCCGGCATTTATTGATGACGACGGCACTGCCGCGGCGCACAATGCATACTCGGTGCTCATCTTCTGTAAGGTCTTGTTTGGCCTTACCACCGCTGAACTGTGGGGCCATCCGGACTTCGAGGCCTTCAAAATTGGTTATAACATCCAAGTCGAGTACGGGAATACCCATTCCCGCAGGTTCCTCTCGGTAAGTGCCACCTCCCATTAGCATCCCCGATGCGGCTGACAATGTAACTGGCAGTTCTTCCCCGCAATGCTATGTCCGTTGTTGCCTGGGGGGGGGGATCAGACGGGAAATCAATGGGCAGAGGGAGACACTCAGACTGTGAGCATCGATCATTGGTTTCGAGGAAGTACAGAATACTCACGCTCTCTTCGGACCTCTGTGTCATAATGAGTGAGTATTTAGGTAAATAAAAAGGGAGGCATGCCTTAGTCGGCGGCTGAATCTTGGCCTGCCCTTTGCCATTGTGGCGGGTGGGAGGTGGCTTGGAATCGATATCTGCCGCCTGGGGATGGGTTAATATAAAAATAACGAACGAAGAGGAGTCTTGCGGAGAGCTTACCGTGGTGGTGACATAGGTTATCGCCGTCTCCCAGTACAACTCTTCCTCCTTCATAGCCACTGTCACTGGCCCGGGCACCAGCTCCTCCCTTGAAGCTTGAAGCTTCCTCTTCTTCGTTGACGGGGCTGCTGCCTTGGTGAGGGCCGCGCTCGAAGTGAATCTTCCAGGTGTTTTGACCGTGCGACCAGAGGACCTCACCTCTGGCAGGGTCGGAGCCGCATCCTCACCTTCGTGATCGGACAACTCCGACAGTGGAGATGAACTCCCGCTTGGGGCGGATGCAGGCATGGTTTGGGATAAAACCTCTTCGTCAGCAGGGGGCCCGGCACCAGGCCGATGGTCATCTGTGGAGTCCATCGGAGCGCTGGATCGCCCGAGGACGGCCGTGGTTTCAGGCGGCGTCAAAACGATGTCATTTGGGTTCAGTGTGCTCGGACCCAACTCAGGATGTGTGGCGGGTGTGCTTGGATGAGGCTCAGGTTCTGTGGGCTGCCTGCCCAGCATGTCCACATCATCCCAGGGGGCGGGAATTGGGTCACCGCTCTCTTGTACACTGGTTTGCACAATTTCCCGACTTCTTTCTTGGCCGACCCACAATTATAATACATTGCAGTATAATTCATTTCGCAATGAGTGGGACTACTGCCAGTTATTCAACCCGCTGCCGAGGCCCCTGAATCCAACGACTTTGACGACACCTTGCAGGAATATCTCCATGGCCAAGACGAAATGGAAACGCAGGTGCCGCACGCTCGACGGGGCGTAGATGTTGATGAATTGGCTGATGAAACGTTCGGAATGAACCACCTTTGCCACACTTACCGGGATCGTCCCAGCGGGGGAGACATCACCAAGCCAGAGCCCATGTTGACGCCAATGTCTGGCACAACACGCGCAAGACCTTGAGCGACACAGAATCTCCATGGCCATGGGCCGAGTATCAAGTTCCAGTAGGCAACTTTGTGGCATTGGTCCTTTCAAACAGTGTGCCGCCAGAGCTCTGGGACTTGGACCCATCCAGCTCATCGCCGATCTCGTTTTTCAACAACAACCTTGTTGTGGAGCGACTGACTAACGGCCGGAGGGTATCCTACTGCATTGTCCCGCGACAGGCCTCCACAGGCGACGAAGAACAGTGGGATCTGGTTGTGCGTGATCCCATTACGGCTGTGGAATGCTTGCGGAGGAGCCATTCCTCACTGGGGAAGGCGGCCCTCCTGCATTTCTTCTCGCACACTGGAAGGCCTTTCTCCACTCGGAAGCCAATACACCCGGCACCCCCACCCGCACGGGTGCCCCGCCTTCGCAGCTACTTTCCGGACGGCCTCAGCGAGCGGCACGCAGCATATGTCCCGGATTTATTGGACTACCAAGGCTATGGTGCGCGAACGGTCGGTGTTTTGTCTGTCAGATCGATGCTGCACCGCCATAAAAATAGGCAGGATCGTGTGGCGGCTGGCCGTCAAATACATGCCCATGGATGACATCTTGGCCCGCCCGGTTGACCTGTCTGCGGCCATGTACGAGCGATTCAATGGGGAAGCGGAGGGTGGTTGGGACGACCAGCTCACAGAAAATGAGCTCAATCTCATGTCTGGCGTGTACAAGATATTCACAGGTATGTGTTACACCAATCAGATCATGATTGAAGGCGGAGCTAATGATAACCTACAGGCCCGGGAGTCTACCAAGCGGCGGATGTGTTCCTGCCGAGGTCTGAGGGGAGGTCAGCAAGGTGTGGCGATGTATGATGCATAAACCGGACTTACTAACGATGCAGGCTGCACCACAGGAATGAAAGAGGGAGCAGGCGCATGCGCTTCGGCCTGTGTGCTCCCGCTATTTGCCAGAGGGATTGTGGCACGACTAACATGCTGTATGGCAGCGGTGGGTGGCACTTGCACATGGGGCTGTTCATGACGGTCAGCACGGTCAGAGGGGTCGGTAAACAAGGTAGGTGGTGGCATACCAGTAAGACAGCAGGTAGGGATGTTGTTGCTGGTGCCTCACTGGCTGCATACACTCTGTGTAACAGGTATGGGTCCTGTTCAGGTCTGGATCCTGGGTCAGTGGTCTAGTGAGCCCTGAGCAGAAGGTGGGCACAGCCCGTGAGGTGTAAAGGGAGAGAGGTAGCTTCTTGCTGAGATGAAGTTGGCGAGGCAAGTGCTGGCATTGAGTCGGTAGGGGAAGGGACTCGGGTGAGTGTTCCATTTTCCCCGCCCCTATCCAAGATTACCAACGGCGATATGGTTAACGGAGGAAGGGAGGAAGGCTGAGGGAATGACAAAGTCGGCTGCCTGATGGTGGCAGGGGACAGAGGTGTTGGAGACGGTGGGCTCTGAATGGTCTGCACGATAGGGGCAGAAGTGAAAATTTCTGGCTGCAGAGCCGTTGACCGTGCAGGTGCCCGCCGTGCTGAGACAATTCATTTCAACCCTTCGCCTCTCTTCACAACCACTCTGTTCGTCCTCGGTACTAACTCTTGCCTCCATATGCATGTAAGTATTGTGTCGTCGTTCATCACTTGTCACTGACTAACGTCTTCTTTTGTTTGCAGTGCCAATGTGTTTGACCGCACTATAGCGACTTGCCAGGCGTTCGTGAATGGTAGTGGGCACAGTGGCAGCCGTCGGACTCGAGGTCAGTCAGTCAGTCTTGCCTTCCTTGGGACCATAATCCCTCCCCTCCCTGCCCATCATTTTGTCCTCATGGTGCATACCCCTTTGTTGTTCTATCCCAAACTCACTTCTAACCACATTGCTTATGTAGGCTGTTCGCTGTTCACTACCTTGCTTGTAAGTGACGCTTGTCGTTCAACCCGTTCACGTCTAATCATGTTGTGTTGCGTAGTTGGCCACGCGAAGCTATTCTCACATACATGACATTTCGGCTCAGTGCGGCTCGCCTCATTTAAGACCGTGCGTACCACTTTGTTGTTCACCCGTTCACCTCTAACTTGAAAATATAGGTTTAGCACATCGTCATTCTTCTCAGCCCAGCAAGGTAGCTCACGACTTCAATAGCGGGGTGTTCGGAGGAGGAAGCTATGTTTGGATATTCTGTGATCTGAAGTGATAATTATGTCCCTACGCAGTGTCTAATTTTGTGTATTGTATTTTGAAGAATAGTCACGTCATTTAAAAAAGATCAAACAGCTCATGCATGGGCTAAGCTATGTTCCAGGAATTAAGTATATTATGACATAATGATGATTTGACAGTGTTTATTTACTTGATGTGAATATTAGGTTACGGCACTCCGCATACAAGTATCTCCCCCCATGTCGAAACGCGCCACACTCAACTTCTGTTATGATATGAGATGTGGAAGACGGAAATGCGCAAAGTGCGCGCGGCTATTGGTCCCGAGCTCGTCGCTTCCAAGCTCGGAATCAATACATTTAGCGGCTATTCCGCATCGGATGATCTTATATCTTACTGGAAAACTCCTTGTTCTCGTTCTTTAGATTTATTCTCTTCGTTACTAGGTATGCAGTATGTTTTCGGTTTCTTATGTTCACAATATAACTTCGTTACTAGACTACTTTCGTCGCTGCATTGCAGATCGCCGGCAGGGTCTTACAACTTCCACCAGGTTCCCGAGCATGTCTCCGACGATGAGGGGGAGCCCAGTCATCTCACCAACCGTGGCCCCGCTCCCGTCCCAAGGCCCCATGTGGCCAAACACACTCATTTCACTCTGGATCCATCTGCACGTGCTAGCACTCGACGGGCTCACTACCACGAACCGGTTCCTTCGCCAGAAAAAGTGCAACCGGAGCCACAACATGTCTGGGACGACCACTATATATTTGATGAAGACACTGCACCACCCGTTGATCCCGCCTATGTGCACCATCTTGGCACTGTGGATTTAGAACCCAATCCTCGTGTGTATACCCAAGCAGTAAGTCTCGTTATGAGCAATAAAGCACGGCCTGGTCTAACAATTTCCAGGATACCCCTCTATTACATTGGATACCCAACATCGACACATGCCTTCAAGAAATTATTCGACACGAAGGACGCGGCGACCATATCTACGAAACTTCATGCCCAGGCTGCCATAATCAAGAGCCACAGTATTGCTGCCAAGACTGCTATGGCGCTGAGCTCTATTGCTCGTCCTGTGTGGTCTCTCTGCATGCGCCATCTCCATTGCGTCGTATTTTGGTGTGTTGCACATTCTTCTGTATTTTTTTTGCCCGCTGACCCTCCTTCCTGATAGTTTTGGAACGGTGTATTCTTTGAGCCCGTCACTCTTAAATCACTTGGCCTGCAAATACAACTCGGCCACGATCCTCATCACTCATGCGGCAACCCTATGCCTGCCTTCAACGACGACTTTACAGTGATCAATACTTCCGGTATACATCCCGTGGGCGTCGACTACTGCGCGTGTGAGACCACTCAAGATTGGACAACTCAACTCTTGCGCGCAGAATGGTTCCCCCGCCACCAATCTGAATCCGAAGACGGCTGCAACATTTCGCGTCTTAGAGATGTTCCACCTTTTAAGCTTCGAGTCCAAGTGCTCAGGGTTTGAATTCTACTACATGTTGGCTCGCTTGACCGACAACGCCACCGCACACACTGTCTCTGTAAGTCCAATCCAATCCAGTTACAGACATTCTCACTAACGGCTCTTGCTTACAGGATCGGTATTCTGCCTTCATGTGGATGGTCCGGGAATGGCGCCACATAAAAATGATCAAACACGCCGGCCAAGGCCATCAACCAGACGGCTCTGCAATGTATGAGCCTGGGGGATGCGTGGTTATGTGCCCAGCGTGTCCCCAACCCCGGCGGAATCTTCCAGAGGGATGGCAGGACAATAAGGACAACTTGTATGTCCTCTTGTCAACATCAATCCTTGCCCTTACTGATTTGTCCAGCACAGATGGCTTTACACTCTATTCTTGGTCATAGACGCTAACTTCCGTTTGAAACGGAAGACAGTGTCGAGTGATGTCGCTGATCCAAGTCTGAATCGCGGCACATCCGCATTCGTGGAAGAGAGCGCGTATAAGGAGTATTTAGCGGGCTATGACTATCAGGAAGAGGTTGTAAGTTATTTCACCCTCACCATCTTTGCAAGATGCTAACTGCAATAGCCTACCAATTGTGTCAACCACGATGCCGTCAACAGCACCAACAAATCCACAGCTGGCCTCGCCGCCACTGGTGCTGGCGCGGTGGATTGCGCACGACACAACATGAAACGCCCCAGCGCTGTGGCGAAAAGTCAGTGGCATTCTATTTTGTGTGACTGGGAGCTCATACTGACCTACTATTCAGATACGCCAATATGGACTACTTGTTCTTTGCAAGTCTTTTGGGCACGGCTCTGATGACCTTCGTGGTATCACCTATGGAAAAGGATGCTCCTTTTCCCACCCGACTATCACCTCGATCATGAGGCTCTCAAATTCACCTTTGTTGTCCCCAAATTCCACCTTCCCGCTCACGTGGACAGATGCCAGACGGCCTACTCGCTCAACTACACCCCAGGAGTGGGTCGGACTGACGGCGAGGTGCCGGAGCGCGGGTGGGCTGATATCAACCACGTCACGGCCAGTACCAAGGAGATGGGCCCAGGGTCTCAAAGAGATACAATTGACGACCATTTCGGGGATTGGAACCACAAAAAAATTGTTAGCATGGGTAAGTCCTCCGCTCATGTCACCTCCGTGGATACTAATTCATTGTTCAATTTCTTTTAGGTCCCACCTTACTACGCAAGATCAAAGTCGCGCCTGAGCGCGCATTGCATGTCTACAACTTCTTGGAACTATCAAGTCATCTGTCAGCGCCAGCGGTCGCAGGTTGGACAGTCGAGGTGGAGGCATGGGAGAAGGACAATACAATGCCCAATCCGTTTGTCTCGGTTGTGGAAGTTACATTGACTTAGCCATAGCGTCTTGTATGATACTGAACTGATGGATTATTGACTGCAAATAGAGATCACTGAACGCCAGGTCCAGCTGGCTCTGGCGCAAGAGGAAGCACGCGAGATCGAGCATGGCGACGGGTCCGTCGTGCATAGCACCCTATCTCCATTGGTGCTCATCACAACGGGTATGGATTTTCTTTTGCAACAGTACGTGCATCATCATCCTTTGCATATGCATACTACACACCTCCCTAACCACGCTCAACTTCATCGCAGACGTCGGCTATTGTATCGACAGCAAGCAGCTCACCGCAGGCTCGACGGTACGCTCGCAGCCTGGTGCAAGGTCCAACAGCTTTATTTCCCCGGACTTGCCGCCGTCCGAGCCGTCCGAGCCAGAACAGAAGCTGCCTTGGCCGAGGGTGTTGCTGCTGCGCCTGTGTATGACATACCACTACATCTGCCCTCCAAAATGCCTCCTCATATCCCTGTGGACCCGAAATTCTATCGCTACGAATGGCAGCTGCGCAAGGCGCAAGCATTTGATGCGCTAGCCACGCTTCGTCAGCAACTCTGTCTGCGATCACATCTACTCGGGTATAAGTTTCCGTTTGATCGCGGGCAAAAGCAAAACTTACGCTCCAACAACGTGATCAGCCGCGTTCACGTCCGGACCACTCAGAGTACTGATCGGTACCGCAGCGCCCACGAAGCTCTCATCACTCTCGAGCCAAAAGTCGAGGAGGTCGGATGGGATGGGAGGTGACACTACCTGTGCTCGATGATGCAGACATTTGACAGTTAGGTGTTGGCCGTGTTGGAGAATCTGAGGGTACGAAGACGCTGTCATGGATTTGGTTGAGCCGGGGTATCGAGAACGCTAGGGAGGGAACGGCAGCGGAAGACTTACAAGACAGTGAGTGATTCGTTGTCGCTGAGTGCTTGCTTGCTGACCAATCCTTATCGCACAGTCCTTCGCATTGAATGGTGTAGAGCTCGCGCACAGGCAAAGCGGTGGTCGGAGGAGGTTCTCCTCCTGTTGGAGGAGATGAGACCGGTGCTTGCCTATCACACATGGCACGCAGATTGGTGGGAGCAGCTACCTGACGCCGGCCTGCAAGGAGGGTTATGCGGGATACGCCTATCGGCAGGCCTCTATCCGCCGCTCCATGTGTGATGAATGTCAGCTCCTATGGCGCAATGTGGCCACCTTCGTCAACGGGGATATTGAAGCAGACGTGCTCTAAGTTCTCATTTCTTTCTATATCATAGCTCACTGTTGTATTACTGCATGAAAATCTACCCATTTCTGTCTTTCTTTCTATGTATTTCAACATACGGTGATCCCGCCCACTACTACCCGCCTCAACATGAAGTTATCCCGCCCGCTACCTGCTCCTATCTAATGAAAATAAATTATCTCACCAATGCTGTGGTGCCGAAAATAAGTAACATACTGCCGGCGTGCCGCACGTTTCAGATTCATCTGCCGGAGTGCCAAGGCTGAATTGCAGTGAAAACATCATGCATGATAGCCGTTGCTAAACCTGGGAGTCATGCAAGGTGCGTTTATTGCTAGAACAACATGTCATACATGATTGCCACAGATACAGGTGCAGAGGCAGCAGCACTAACAAATAATGACAGACTATCGTGATGCCAGAGTGAGTTTGCGCCTGGAACATTATACCTTCCCATGCACATGAATGTACGTTGTACGTAGTTCACGCTGCACGGACAGGCCTTGAGAGGTGAGGTGTCCAGTAAAAATGCCGGAAAGATGGTCAGGACATCGAGGACCAGGGCACCCAGCACATCGTCGCTGATCGTAGGCGGTGGTGCGAGTGTACCGGAATTGTAGGTGCAACATCACCCATTGGGCATAGTGGTGGCCTGGGACCACCGGCCAGGCAGGGGCCCCCAGTCCAAGTTCAAGTGCCCGCCTGCAAATTGTCCAGGTGCTACAAGCAATGACTGGCGCAATACCTTTCGGCCCTCTCGGAGTACAAGTGCCTCCTCTAGGAAAGCGGGGTCAATGGGGACTTGGGGGACGTCCACGCTTCCCTGTGCGCACCCGCTGAGAAACGACGAGGAGGGCGGGCCCGTCAGGCAAGTCCGTGGACCTGTGTACAGCATGGTCCGTGGTTAGGGAAGTTAGGGAAGATGTACTCACTTACGGAAGCATCCTGCACAAACCGTAGAACCTCATCCCGTTGCAACCGCAAGCGCTCACCATCCCCCCAGCTGAGTGTGCAGTGCACGTGCTACCTTCTTGCCAGGTTGTGGTAAGCAGCGCATAGATTATTCAGAGGATTCAGCCATGGCAGATGGTAAGTGCGGCGCGGAAGCGACAAGTCGCGAAATTAATCATTGGGGGAAGCCATGGCAGAACGGTAAGTGGCGGCGGATGCCGACCAGATTGATGCTCACATGCAGATTGGCATTGTTTATTGGGGTGCTTTGATGTTATTTGTGAGCATAACGAGGCAACCTGGTGGCCCAGTGCCTGCCTGTATGCCGAGGCACTTTCCACATGTACAAATGTTATTAATAAGTCTATGCCGTCGGCACGGTCAGGCCGGCTGACAATTCCACATTTACATAGGTTCTGATGTGGGAAGATGGACAAAACGAAAACGGATAACAGGGGATGAACAAAAGGAAAACCAAAGCCAGAACATCAATCACGGATGATAATTGATAAAATCACAGGTGTTTAAGCGCCTCTCCAACGAGGAGATCGGATACACTATCTAATTACCCCTCTTCAAGCTGTAGAAATTAAAATGCAATACATGCAATACACATCTACACAGCGCCTCAATGTCTGCCTCCAGCAGCGTTATAACCTTGCAAAACACCAGAACCCACGTACCGCAATCCGGTCCACGTCGTAAAATCCTGAGCGCGAGCGTTGAAATGCGTGCAAAACAAGATGCATTATATTCTGACCTAAAGCCGTGGACGAGGATCCCCCTCTCAAAGTCAAAGGGGTAAATTTCCTTTTTGGGACATTTTCCCACGGTGGGGCGAGGGGGCGGGAGGGTCCGTCGGAAGGTGCCGATGCCGAGGTTGGCAGGCGGCGAGGGCGTGGGATCGACGGCGGGCGCGGGAGGGGGCTCGGGAACGCGTCCGGATGGGCCAAGGCGGGCCTCCTGAGGTCGCCGCGCCTTTACGCTTCATATTATGAGGCCAAATACTTCGAGGGGTCACCCAACCCCGCCATTGCCTTTTATGGTAGATACATAGACGACTGTCTCGGCGTTGTATACGCCGATTCCTTAGAGGACGCCATCTCAATAATCAAAGATGCCGTCCAAGTCGAAGGTGTCGAATTTACGTGGGAAGCTTCAGATCGCTCAGTAGCGTTCTTGGATATGTGGTTAATGGTAGACGGTTCTAGGACCTGCATATCACACAAACCCTATTCGAAGCCGCTAAACCACTTCGAACGAATCCCTTGGGCATCTCACCATCCGAACGACGTTAAGAAAGGAACGTTTCTCGGTGAGATGAGCAGATTTGCCACGCTTTGTAGTAAAGAGATACACTACTTGGATGCGCTCCACGATCTTAAGCAGATCTACCGAGCACGTGGTTATCCTCAAAATCTGATTGATGCATGGCTAAAGGCCCACACCAGTGAACGTTGGCATAAGCGGCTTGATAACCGTGAAAGCAGTACCGAAAACGTTCTGGTCTTAAAGTCAGAATTCAATCCCATGTGGAACAAGTTCAACGTTAAAGAACTTTTCAACATCATCCGGAGCGAGTGGGTCCAGCGGGACCCTTATGTTGCATTTTGCACACTCGAGGACGGCGTATGCGCAGATCACTGCGAAGAAACCATACCCCAACGACCGGATGTAAGCAGGCAGATGCGTAATCGCCTGCAGCATCGGCAATCGATGTACGACGAATACGAGCGGGCGCAAGGCCCCTCTTCTTTTTCGTCGGAAGCACCCCCACCACGCCCGTCTACGAACCGCCTACTGAAAAGAAAGCGGGGAGACACTGTACAGTTACCTCTTGAGAATTTTCTAAACGACGAGGGGGATCTACTTACAAACAAGCGACGCCGGCCCAACCTCTGGTCTTCAGCTGGCCCCCTCCTACCCAGTGTTGTCCTCTCCGTTATTAGTTTAACGACGAACGCGGTGGGGGTTGTTGTTGTGGACAGGAAGTTTGTTGTTGATGAAGTTGTTAAGCCAATGTTGTCTTGTTTAGATCCCTCTACTCCCCGTCGTGATGCTCCCGTAGGTCCGTATAGTTGGGCAAAGCAATGGAAGTATGCGGATGGAGTGGGTGCCTATTTATCGTGTGAAGCTGTTTATGATTTAGAGAAAGCAAAACTCCTTGACAGCCGTATGCTAGTAAGCCGGAAACGCACCACCAACGTTTTCGACTTAGCATCAACATGGCGAAAGCAACAGATCAGTTCATTACTCGCGGAAGATCCCCTCCAGGGCTCCGCGGTTCTTAACGAATGGTCGAATAATGTGTAGAAACGTTCTTGATTAGAAGGTCTCGGTCGGCGCAAGCCGGGGAAGGTTCAAACCCCAACCCTAACCGGACCCTAACCACTAACTAACTTGAACATACACCCTAACCGCTAACCCGGGCCTCAATCGAGGGGCCTGGCTCTGGCGTTACGTAATGAAAGTAACGTATTTAATGTAATAATAATGGCACGCGTCTAAACAGGCGCGGATGTCTCGTGATTAGAAACCACGTGTTTGCCGGGCCGGCGGACCGAAAGGACCGCCGGCTCGGACTCGCCTATGTCGGGCTGGCTTAATTGCCGGTTTGACATGTGGCGTTTTACTTGATATGGAAAGTGCGGATCTAGGTGCGCGCCTCACGGCGCGTGCTTCACTCGGCTGACCTTATCTTGTACCTACGCATGGCTACTCCTCACCTGACACCCTAGATAAGCCCAACCACCCGTAACAGACAGTAATTAGCATGCTGCCGCCCTCGGCACGGTTTGCGGAGCCCCGTTAATGCTCCGCAGTATTATTCCATTAAGACGTTCCCTTGTCTTCACGCAGCATCCTCTCTTGGGGTGCTGCGGTATGTAGAACTTTCCTTCCGTCACATTATTCGTCTGGCCCGCGTTACAGGGCCAGTGCATAGCCGGTATCACATGCCGGTTATGTTCCTGTAATATAAGTATCGTAGAGCTCTGATGAGTTATACCACAACGAAAAGCCCCTCCCGATTACGACGATTAGGAGGCCTTAAGCTTCTAGTTACTTACACCCATCTCTTGCACACCTTCACACTCCCTCGCTTCGCTCGGTCGTGTTCACCCCCCTAACCTAACCTAACCCTAACCTAACCTAAGCACTGGTCGTTACTATAGGGTAATCATATTAGTAGGTCGTTGAGATTTTGGAACGAGTTGATAATACTTACTTGATGGACACAGGACGATGAGTGCGGATGGACACGCAATGACACGCGTTGTCCTATCCAGCCCGTCCCTCTAACGCGCAACTTGCACAATCCACGTGTACGCGGCACCAGGGATAACGAGTACTCTCGTTATCGCGGGTGGCCGCGTAGAACTCAGGAATGCGAGGGCGACGTGAGGGCGCGTGGGGAGCGCGTGCGCGATTGAGCACGCGGCGACGAAGCAGATGGATGAGGGAGGGTAGTTGAGGGTGCTGGGTGCTGGTTCGGAGTGCAGGGGGGCGGACGTTAGCTGGGGTAGGACCGAATGGCGGTGCGAGGGTCCTGGGCGTGCGAAAACGCGATGACACGCGTTCTTGGGTGCTGGGTGTGGGAGCTGGTACGGGGTGGCTGGAAAAGATGCAGGGAGTGCCCCTGCATCCTTTTCAAGAGGGCGCGTGGTCGACGTTGGATGGGAGTGGTCGGATTGCGGGAGGAGGGGCTGGGCGCGATGACGCGACGAACGAGTCGTTGGACTGCGTTCGTCGCGGCAGGTCTCGTCGCGGCAGTTGAGCGACGAGACAGTGCCCCCACACGTTTTGTGAACGCGTGGGGGCTCGACCTTTGGGCGGGTGTCGCGGTAGGGCGGTGGGTGCGGGTGCGAGCGCGAATCCGCGCATGCGGCGCGATCTCGCGATTTCGGTGCCGTGGGTCGTCCGAGGCGACTCTGAGAGCGGGAGGGAGTACCCCAGCACGTTATGAGAGCGTGCGGGGGTGGGTGGTGCGCTGGTTGAGGTGGTGGTGCGGCGGGAGCGATTTGGGCGCTGAGCGTGGAAGGTGGAAGCGGCGCGCGCGCGTTGAGGACCGGGGATGCCAAACGACAGTGGAATACTGTCGTAGTGGTCCCCGGGGTGGTGTATGTGCGGCGGCGTAGCAAACGGGCGGCGTTGAAGCCCGTTTGCTGAAGTCTGTGCGCGGGCGGCAGCGGCAACAGCGCGGTGCGCTCGAACTACGCGCTCGCGATCCCGAACCATGGATCTAACCCATGGTTTGAGCGCGTGGGAGGGCGCGTGTGCCATCGTGGGGGGGCAGGCTCGACGTCGAGCTGGTGGGGGGAGTGATGGTGCAGCGGGAGGGTGGCTGGAGCGATGGCGAAGGCCGCGCGCGTTCTTGAACGTGCGCCGTCGTATGGCGTTCGGGGCGGCTCGGAAACGTCGAGCACCACTCCCCGCGCGTTATGACAACGCGCGGGGGCTGGGGCTTGGCTGGTTGAGGGGCGGCGGCGGCGGGAGAGGATGCAGGCGGCGCTGGAACGTGCGCCGCGTTCGAGGGGCTGCGGGTTCGGCGTGCGTGCTTCCGGGATGCAAAACGTCGAGAGAGCACCCCCGCACGCTCTGAGAATGCGTGGGGGGCGGATGGAGGCCGGGTCGTGGTCGTGGCGCGATGGGAGGGGACGCGCGCGAGGTTGCGAGCAGGGCAGCGTGCGTGCGCGCAGTTCCAACTGAGCGCAGGCTGGGCACCCGGAAAACGTCG
Organism: Athelia psychrophila; assembly: GCA_001630335.1. NCBI lineage: Eukaryota > Fungi > Basidiomycota > Agaricomycetes > Atheliales > Atheliaceae > Athelia > Athelia psychrophila. Next base: position 268,439 of record KV417491.1, on the reverse strand, counting down.
AGGGTATACCCCCGCACGCTTTGAGAGCATGCAGGGGCGCTGGCGTGCTTGTGGGTGTGAGGCGGCGGGAGCGCGCTGAGCGCTGAGCGTGAAAGGCGGGAGCGGCGCGCGCGCGTTTCGTGCCCGGGATACCAAACGACAGCGAATAGCTGTCGTAGTGGACCCCGGGGTGGTGTGTGCGTGGCGGCGTAGACACCGGGCAGGGTGGGAGCCCGTTTGGTGATGTCTGCGCGCGGGCGGCGGCAGCGACGACGCGACACACTTCCAGTGCGCGGCGCCGAGCCCAGAAAACGGGATGAACCCGTGGTACGGCGTCCTGCGAGTGCGCGTGTGGGACGGCGAGCGAAACGCCCGAACGGAAAGACCGTTTGGGGCGGTCGAGGACGTGGGCGAGCGGGCGCGGGTGGGCGCGATCTGGGTAGGCGCGATCCGGCGCGATCGTGCTGCTGCGGGCAGCGCATGAGAGCTGGGAGGGCTGGGCGCACGAGATGGGGTCCTCGGAGGGCGGCGTGGGTGTGTGCGAAGTGGGCATGGACGTGAGGCCGGCGCGAAGATCATGCGCGCGCGCGGCGCAGATCGTGCTAAGGGCTGGAAAGTCGAGTTAGCAAGTATTAAGTAAATAGAAACATTTCTAACTCACCTGCAATCCCGTAACCCAGTGCCCTCCCTGCTCTCCTTCGCGTATCCGGTGTTGTGTTGTCGAACGTCGTCGCGGCGACGTTCGTTGAGCGGTTTGATCGGGCGTGGGAATTCGGACTTGTTAACATTTGAAGCCCAAAGCGCGCCTCGATTCGATTCGATTCGATCGTAGTCGTTCGTTCTAGGTATGCACGTAGTAGGTAGATAAACACTTAGAGGAGGAGAGGTATGGGTATATGTCGAGTAGGTCAATTAAATAGCAAATGCAGTACAATTCTTACCACTATGGATTTACATTGCTGGCTCAATGGCATTCACTCGAACGGCGAGACTGACCGACATTGAAGCAACACTGTCGTTGGGGCTGTATATACTCAAGCTACTCATTAGGTAGTGTTGCTACAAGTATTGCAGTGCAGTATGTTGATTGTCGTGAGAGTGCGAGATGCAGGTCCTCCGGTTTCCCGTTGATATATGCCTGAAGTTCGCACTGTTCACGTTTCAAGAATGTATGCTATTTCATTCTGTGATCTCGACTTTCGCCAGCTCGACTCTCTCAGTTGATGCATGTATCAGCACCCATGGCGAATTTCCAGACGGATGTAATCTCAATAATTATTTCGATCCAACAGTCCGTAGAGGATAGATATTGAATTGATCAGTGAATTTACTGATACATAAGTCAACATGGCGACTGCTCTCGTGGATACATTATTCCCTGAATCACACATGATATTGATTAAATACATGGTACATAGCTCACTAATTTACAATCCGAATAGCTGCGAAAGTCCGCCCAACGAGGCAGACATAACGAGCCCGTTGTTGGAGACCCGACATTGTAGCAGCATCAAAAGTCCGCCCAACGCCCTGGTCAGGCGCCGGGGCCCCCACCTGGTCGGTGGATGGGGCAGACATAATTGATGCTCGCACATCGAACCCGGTATCCCATGCCCCCTGTCCCATGTGCAGCCCGTCTCGTGTCCGCCCAACGCCAAGGTGCGGCGTCGGGGCCCCCACTGTGTGAGTGGATGGGGCAGACGTAACGAGATGCCGTGCATCGATCCCATATCCCAAGCCCCCGGTCCCATGTGCAGCCCGTCTCGTGTCCGCCCAACGCCAGGGTGCGGCCTCGGGGCCACCACTGTGTGAGTGGATGGGGCAGACATAACGGGATGCTCGTGCATTGAACCCAATATCCCATGCCCCCGGTCCCATATGCAGCCCGTCTCATGTCCGCCCAGCGTCAGGGTGCGACGCCGACTAATTCCATCCTCTTTAACAACACCGACAGTGTCAATATAACTAGGGCCTCTGCACTCGCCCATACCTTCGGCTTCGTAAGCGACGTGCGTGTAGACAAGTCTTATGTTTAATAACACTCTAACTCTTTTTCCTTACACTAACTACATTCTAGATCTAACAGGGACTTCCAGGGTTCTCCATATGTTGGTATGTCGTTAGTCGTCACTCAAACGGTTAATATACATGAAATTATCGAGCTTGACCAGAAAGCCTCCTTCGAGTGGTTATGTCCTAGGTGAAGGGGCTTCGGACTCCGATGTGTGAGGTAGGTGCTAGTTACACACACGAACATTGAAACCGGGGCGGTAGGGGTAAGGAGCTACTAGTTGTGGGAGCTTGTGTGTAAAGTGCACAAGCTCTCGTGAATCCAATTAGATCTAACAGGTACTTCCAGGATTCTCCATATGTTGGTATGTCGTTAGTCGTCGCTCAAACGGTAAGTATACATGAAATTATTGAGCTTGACCAGAAAGCCTCCTTCGAGTGGTTATGTCCTAGGTGAAGGGGCTTCGGACTCCGATGTGTGAGGTAGGTGCTAGTTACACACACGAACATTGAAACCGGGGCGGTAGGGGTAAGGAGCTACTAGTTGTGGGAGCTTGTGTACAAAGTGCACAAGCTCTCGTGCTAGTCGGTCATTAGTTATATTGTTGAGATGTGATTGGTATAGAGCAAGATATTGGGTCTGTCGTATCGCCTGTTTGTGAAAGTAATCACGACGACGTAGGCTGTGTTGCTCGACTTCCCATACGACGTTCAGTTTTACGCTTTATTTTATGTCCACTAACCTATTTGCTCGAACGTGGATTCCAGGGTGTAATATGTACTAGTGTGCGTGACTTGCTAGGTTGTTGGCTCGAGTGTATGGTTCATGAATCTGGGGCACAACGTGAAAGAGTATCGTATGTTATATTTAATTTATAGACATATATTTATTAGGATAATAATGCTCGTAGGATATGTTGCTAAAAGCATTACTTGCTTAACGACATTCTAGCTCAGGCGTCGCTCAACTAATGTCGAACTTGAGCTTGAGCTTGAGCTTGCAGGCTTACGCCTGCAAGCTGAATCGGCGGTTAGGCGCAAAGCTCTTGCGTTAGGCGTGGTGGTGGTGGAAGTTGGCTTGTGGGCTGCGCTAGGTGTTGCTGTTGCTCCTACTGATATTGCTGCGATGTGCACGCCGACCACGATCCGCTCACTGCTAGCTGCGCAATTCGCGGCTAGCAGTGACAGGAGGACGTTGCTGGCGCGGCGCTGTTGATGCCCGAAGTTGTTGCACCCCCTTCTTCCTCTACCCGACCCCAATTACCTTTGTTCCAGTCATACATATAAACTGAACATAATGACTGATAATAGGAAATGTCCCTGGTAGTCTCGAGTCGCCGCGCGACACGGCACGACTCGAGACTGAGCGCGGCGGGCGGATAGGTGGGTAGGGTCGGGCAGGTTATGGCCGGGGGTACAGGGACTTATCCTACACCCCCAGGAGATGGCTGCAAAACGCGCATAGCGCCCGGTGGGTGCTGGCGCGCGCGCGTAGGGTCAGAGTGGCGGTAAGGTGGAGTTGGTTCCGTTGCAGGCCGGGGGTACAGGGACTTATCCTGCACCCCCAGGAGATGGCTGCTAAACGCGCATAGCACGGGAGGGGTGCTAGCGCGTTAGAGCTCTTGCGCGAGGTAGCGCAAGAGCGCGCGGGCCGTGCCAGCGTGACGGGAGGCCGGGGTTGGGTCGTTTGGAGATATGGGGTGCAGGGACTTTTCCTGCACCCCCAAGATATAGCTACAAGGCTCCCATAGCGCGCGAGGGGTGCCAGCGCGTTAGCGCCCTTGCGCCGAGTAGCGGAAAACCGCGCGAGTTGTGCCAGGGTGGTGGTAAGGCGGGGTTGAGCGGATGGCAGCCAGGGGGTGCAGGGACTTATCCTACACCCCCATGAGATAGCTGCAAAACGCGCATAGTGCGGGGGGGGTGCTAGTGCGTTAGAGCTCTTGCGCGAGGTAGCGCAAGAGCGCGCGGGTTGTGCGAGCCTGGTAAGGACGGGTTGGGTCGGTTGCAGGCGGAGGTGGAGGGAGCGATGTGAGGGGATATGGTGCGAGCGCGAGTGGTACGGGTGGATCGAGATGTTTGCCCGGCCGAGCGGACGAGAGCAGAGCATCCGGGAGTGGAGGGCAACTGCGGCGTCGGCAGATTGTGGGCGGGGGCTCTAGTGGTTCATGCTTTGGGCATGATGCAGTCGGTCCATGCACGGGGCGGTGTCGGGGTTTATGCGCGAGCGATTGGGAATAAACCAATCCATCCCCGCGCGTTTGAGCGCGTTTGTCGACCTCCGCCTATATTAGGGGGGCGGTCGTGGTCCGTACAGAGAGTGGAGCTAAGTAGACGGGGTAGGTGACTGGTTCACCCCCGGGGCCGCGGCGTGGGACCGCGACCCGCCTACAAGCTCCAGTGCAGACGGGGTAGGTGAGTGGGTCACCCCCGGAGCCGCGGCGTGGGACCGCGACCCGCCTGTACCCTGTCCCCCGTACCCTATACCCAAGCTACGTGCCCGTAGAGCATTCAGACGGGGTAGGTGAGTGTGTCACCCCCGGAGCCGCGGCGTGGGACCGCGACCCGCCTGTACCCTGGCCCCCGTACCCTATACCCTAGCTACGTGGCCGTAGAGCAATGCAGACGGGGTAGGTGAGTGTGTCACCCCCGGAGCCGCAGCGTGGGACTGCGACCCGCCTGTACTCTGCCCGACGTATACCCTGGCCCCCGTACCCTATAACCCAAGTTACGTGCTCGTAGGGCAATGCAGACGGGGTAGGTGAGTGTGTCACCCCCGGG
>KV417491.1:186587-256861 GCA_001630335.1 Athelia psychrophila | reverse complement strand
CGGGGATTAGCCCTTGGGGTTGGGCACGACATAGTGCGGAGAGGGGGGTGGCTCGGGTAGAAGGGGAGTAAAGGCAACACTGACACGCTGCTTTACCGATAAAACCTGAGCGGCGAAACATTTCGAAATAAGTGCGTCAGGCATGAAGGTTGATCGCAGGTCTCTCTTGCCTTCCATGTAAATAAATTTACCCCGGAGCTTAATCGAGACAAACGGGGTAGAGAGTGAAGGTGTAAGGCGTAAGGGTTGGTGTCTTTGGGGTGAGAGGATGATATGATGGTACCACAACTGTGAGATGCCTATAGGGTAGAGGGGAAGGTGGTTCGCACATCGGCAACACAACTTCCTCTACCTGTAGCGGAAGTGCAAGCAGGGGTAGCTATAGCGCTTCCCGCTCGTCTTCAACGGTCTCAAACACTTCTTAGTCGGCAAACCGGTTCACGGGATGTAACATGCAGCCGAGGGAGCGATATGTAGACGAGTAGACTTGCGTCGAATGACATATGTATAATCCTGCTGTTGCCAAAGGTTAACATACTTTCGGCGCGGTAGCCCGCAATGGAGCGTCGGTTTATGGGGCGGGTCCCAGGGTGCGAGGAAGGGTGGCTTGAGTTCCGGGCGCGCGAGAAGCTCGTTCGGCGGAGGCAGCTCCACCGGTTAAAGCTGGGCCGCCGCGAGCCGGATCGCCACCTCTTCTAGAAGTTCTTTCACATGCACTAGTGACTGGCATCGAGACAGTTAGGTACACGATTAAAATAAAATTAACCGTCTAAGCGGCCTGAGCTGCGCCTGCTTCGCTTCCACCGTCTCATGTGGCGGTGGGAGCCACTCTTCGACCTACACATACTTGAGTAGGAGTCGGTCGTCTGGATGCAGCGCCCGTTGCACGCAGGGAGACTAGACGTAATAGTATACCTTAGCACGACTGCTACACACCCAAACCTGTCCTTTAGTGGGACCGCCTAGAGAAGGTAGAGGGCCTGCGGAGGTACCACTTTCTATAGTTGGGGCTCAACTAGAGGAGAGCAGGAGTGCAACGGGTCATGCACGATTAGCTTGATTTACACATACCACCGACTATAAGTTAGGTCTACCGAACTCTCCAACGTCCGCGCGGGGCGAACCCAGCGGCAATTTCTACCGGAGATCTAACGTCAGCACCTAATCTTTATAGACAGCTCTTCAAATCTCATGAAGATGGACTGGGCCTGAGCACACTATCACTACTTTGGTTACGCTTTAATTAGCACTAACTTATGACCAGGTAAATAAGGATTTTCGCACGACTCGTCCAAATTAGGTATACACGGTCGCTCTGGTCGTTATTGGGACGGCGGCGAGCGTTCCTACTGGGGGGTGTGGCGATAGAGCTCATAGGCCTACCGGTTGAATAGTCCGAGACACCATCTAGGACTTCTCAGGCGGAGTTTCGTCGTAAATTAAAAAAGTTACGTTGCGAAGTCCGATAAACTGGCCCCATCACTTATAGGGTGCCTCGCGTTAACACACACCAAGTAAGTGGATTGAACGGCAGGAACGGGCACTTTGATGTAAGTAACTAATCGATATTTTACTGGTTCGCCGATCGCCGTACATCTGAGTGGTTTCTCAGTCACTGGTTTGACAGGGCTTTTTAGTAAAGCGCCTTACCTCGACTGAATAGAACCTGTAATGGCAAAATGACAGCCAGGGGGCAAGCCCTCTTCGTTTAGCGGAGGGCTGCGCTTACTAACCCCCGTCAGCGACAGCCACTACGCCTTAGCATACACGGTCGACGACCGCCGCAACACCGCACAGTTCGATCGGATGCTACAACCTAATGAGCTGAAAACCTATGATAAGTGCTGGTTCTTAGCCACAAACTACCGCGCTCTTCTGTAGGATAGGGCGAGCGGTTGGTTAATCAGCATTGATTCAGCAAGAGGAATTCCGGATTAAGGTATGGCCGCCCGGCAGAATCTAAGTAGCCGATTCAGAGCTGAAGTGTTGCGCCACACTTGTCAACTGTCCCAAGGCCCTCTGAACTGGACATATTCCGCAGGGCTTTCGAGCGAAAATATGGGCAATGAATGTTCTGTAACTTATTTTTCACCCGCCCGAGCCACCTGGTTTTGAACCCAAGGCAAGTTCGTTCGTAGCACGTCACGAGGATCCATTCGAACATGCGAAGTTTACTAATACTAGTCTGCAACTAGTCTGATTCGTAGTCAGCGACCTCGGTGACAAGAAATCAGCCCGAATCTAAGGCGTGACTTGGAATCTATTGCAATTTGCCAGAGCAGGAACATGTTGGCATAGTATTCAACAGAGACCCTGGGCGCAGTGGGGAATCATCATAAATTGTTAGACGCGAGCAACACGCGAGGAAGCGGCGATGTCATTTTTGCTGGCTTCGCCCCCCAACATTTATATTTCAGCTTGCGTACGACAGACCGGACACGATCCAGGATCCAGGAGCCCATGCAGCCCTCGTACACTAATCACTAAGAGAAACCACCTCAACCCGAGTCATTCTTGAGCATATCGCCAGCCACAACGCAGGAGGTTTGGCTCGTGATATTATCATTTATCAATCCCATACCTCTAACCAACTGACGCGAATATCAATGCATCCTCAAAGGCCTCAACACAACGAGAGTACAACGATCACTTCATTCGTAGATCATTACAAGAAACGTACACTATACACAGATGCGCGCCATCGTGGTACAAGGTATGGAAACTAGTAAACAGAGGGTGGGTATCACCGCGAAAATGGCAAGGGGTAAAAGTTAAAAAGTTAAAAGTACGCGTATCCTTCTTTGCAGATGGACGAATAGTTGTTCAGGCCCTGCCGCAGACAGCCAGCCTGGGCTTCGAGGTGCTCCCCACGGGGAGAGCCTTTCACGTCGTGCCCAGTGGACCAGTGGTTATCCCGGCAGATGCGAGGGCCGCCCCGGAGATAGCCTTCATCACACGAAGTGCGAAATCTGCGAAACAAACACCATCATCAGCAGTGCGCATACACAATATGTTGGAAAAGAACTGAGGAACCGGAACCGGAATGTAGGGTATGGTATGCGGGAAAGCAGGAGAAGGAGAACGTACATGTAACACTACCAGCCCTCTCCAGCATGAGGGCGTATAGTTGCGATAGCATGTCTAAACGCCGGCCCTGCTCCACCTTCGATATATCTGGCGGTGGCCACGGTGGTAGTCCTGTCTGTACTCGTATGTCAGCTCCACATCCACAAAGATACGCACAAGAAGGAAATGCAGTGGTAGATGGAGTTTAAGGTATAATCTAAAGAAAAACGATGGATGAGGAGCAGGAAGAAGAACGACGAGGGGAAGAGAAAAGTGGAACCAGTACGCACCGCATCAACCCCCCAGCCCAGCTTGGCGAATTTGGGAGCTCGGTGCGAGCAGCGCTGAGTGCTTCGAGTGCAGTCGAGTGACGTTCGCGTTGTTCAAAACGGCTGACTTCATCCATAACTACATCGAACGCGGGTTAGTAACAATCGAAAAGCATGCGCGCGATCTGCGCGTCGGATGTCGGCGACGACGCTATTGAGAGGTGAGGTGGACTTTTGGTCGATAGAGGAGGAGAGGCCGGAGTTCAGGGTGGTGCCAGATATCTGGGCCTATGCGTAGGTGTTAGTGAAAGGTATGGGTACCCGGAGTTGGGGTGAAGGGGTTGTGAATGAGGTGCAAGTAAGCCGTACCTGATCGAGCTTGAACTAAGTCTTCTTCCCTGCCTGCCAAATCTCTAGGAAGTTCGTCTCTGTTTCGAACCCGTTCCTGCTGTTGCGCGTCCAGAGCGCTTTCGTGCTCGACGTCCACTGTCCCCCGCCAGCACGTTATCGAGAACCACAGACGAGCGCTCCTTCCCCCGCCGCTTCTTCTGAATGCTTAGGGTTTAAAGCAAATGCGAGCGCACTGGATCGACAAGCCCAGCCAGACGTTGTTCCAGTAGCGTTCCGATGGCAGGACTTGCAGCTCCACCCGATGGTGTTGGCGATCGACAGGTTGGCCTAGGCCAACGATACAAGGCATCAGATTGACACGGAAGTTCAAGCATTGATTAGGGAGGAGTTTAGATGTAAGCAGAGACAAGCAAAGAGACGGGTTGGATGTCGCACTCTAACCAGTGTCGTTTGGGTTAGGGTTCAGCTCGATCAATTGCTCGACGTGACAGTCATTCGCTCTCATTTTGAATGTCATAACCTGCATCTCGCCTGGAACGTGAAATTGAAATCGAAATGTGCAAATTCCTACGGCGGCCCGCTGGAGATTTTTTTTTCGTGATGCTGGGTCGCGATCGGACGTCCCCACGCCGACATATTTCAAGCCCCCTTGCCGTGACCACTTGTACTCCGGGGTAGCCCCGCTTGCCAGTTGAGCGTCTCACTCGATCGAAGCTTCAAAGAGCCTGACCGTTTTATATTCGCGATTGATTATCTGATGGTTCTCTCATGCATTTTCAGCTCAGGTGCATAGCAACATCCCCAGGTAAATTGCTGCTCAGTCGCATGTAGAACGTCTTGCCGAGCAGCACTCACGCAATGATCCCTACATCATCACTATTACCAACATGCGTCTCCGATCGGGTATCACGCAGACAATTTCTCAACACGAATTTCCTTGTTGTAACCAATCCGGTGAAGCCTCGGCACTCGGGTCAACTGTCAGATGTGCGTTTCACGCAACCGAAGCATCTGGAAATTGATTTACTCCGATTCCACACCTTCTGCTCAGGCTCGTGATGGGTTACTGAGTTGGTTGCTGGGTTGCTAGCGAACTCGCCAAGAAGATGACCGTCGAGATCGTGCCCACATACCCGACCCGAAAAAAATCCACGTGCATTGCCTCCTGGTAGTTTATCCTTCGCATGGAGGACGAACACATATAAATGATACAAATCTGAAACAATCCAGCAACAAAAATCACCTCTGCTTGTCATGAAGTTCTCTTCTGGGCCTCTTTTCCTTGCTGCAGTCGCCTTCGCTCCCCGTTTGGTCGATGCCTTTGTGAAAGGCGTCAATCAGGTACTTTCTTCATGCTCATTGATTTTAACGTCGCCATGAACATCTTGCTTTGCCAAGCCATGGGGTAACAACCAGGTATGAGTCCCCATTTCAAAACACGACTGCATAATCTAAAGATTCGTCACGCCAGTATGGACACTGGTTGTCGTCCTCAATTCAAGGATACTCCGCGGTTTATAGTTCAAGCGATATGGCGGCCACCTTTGCTGGTACATTTTTAAATGCCCTACCAATGCTGGACTGCATTCACTGACTTTGCCTCAGCTGCAAAGGACATCGGCGCTGAATGGGTCCGGATATGGCTGTTCGAAGCTGGCCAAGGGCTGACAATCGACGGTAACAAATATGTCACAGGCCTTAAATCGGACTTTGAGACCAACTTCAACGATGTCCTCTCGCATGCTGCTGCTAACGGCGTCAAGGTGTATCCGACGTTCTTCAACTTCGCGCCGAACACGTGAGTCGTCGCCTTGTGGTATTCACGCCTGCGAGCCTCATAACCTCCCACCCCCAGCGCCGACTTCCCTATTGCGAACTTCTTCACGGACAGCAATGCTCAAACCGCCTTGCTTAATAATCTCATCAAGCCATTCATCAAGACATACGGCTCTAACGGCAACATTGCCGCCTTCCAGCTCTACAACGAGCTGAACGGGATCGCGAACCCATAGTCCGTCAATTTTTCCTTCTCCTTGCGCCACACCAATTCTGATTCATGTCCCGCAGCTTTGGCAGCGGATACGTGATCAACCAGGCCGTTGCCAAGACCTGGGTCACCTCTACCACTGCTGCGATCAAGAGCGTCAACAGCGCTGCGAAGGTCAGCGTGTCGCAGATCTACATCAACGACGCATACCACGCTGTCGGTGTGTCCAACGTCGACTACGTCGGTATGTCTCCCTACATCACGTACATTGCATTGTTCAGCTCACGAGAAACTTCGCAGGTACCGGTGTCGATTTCTATGACATCCACATATACAGCGACAACGGCGCAGAGATCCCCGCCGCTAGCGCGTTCAAGCTCGACAAGCCAGTTTACCTGGGAGAATTTGGCGAGAGCACGGGAGAGGTTCGAATTTCAGCTTTGCATCATGGATACGCGGATTAAACGTGCTTTTGCCAGGGCGACTCGCACCAAAACGATGTCATCTACAACTTCTTCGTGGCTGCCAAAGCGGGCGGATGGGCTGGCGCTTTGTACTGGAATCTCGGTTCGTGTCTCTCCCGGTGCTATAGTCTAATGCAACAGATCCCTAATTGGTGATTCATCTACAGGATTTGCCGGCAGCCAGCCGGGTGTCTGCGGCAGTGATTCGACCCTCAAATTCACCTTGTACAACTGCGAGGGCGGCGAGCGTGGCGGATATAACGAGTTCAAGTACAGCTAAATGCTCATGGTTCACTCGATTACGATACCGAACTGTTTTTTCATGGTATTCGTCGCTTTGTTTTGTGTTCCGGATATTATTTTGGTGTGTTCCGTGATCTGCCAAAATTCATTTTACATTCGTGAATGACGCTGAAGAGCATAGCTTGCAAGTATTAACAGCAATTGAGATCTCGCATGAGTGAATAACCAAGAAAACGGCAACATCGTTAGTAATGTGAATGGGCAGTGATTCTAACCATTAACTGGCGTTGGCGCAGGTGACATTTACTCTCTGCAGGCAATAAACATGGGAGGACGGACAGACGAGGGGTAAAGCTTCAGTTGATTGGTATAGACAGTATGGTAATTAGGATGAAAGTCGATGAAAATAATGGATGTAAAGATTAACGAAGAACGCAAACGTAGATATAAATGTACCAGTGAGCAGTGAAGGTCCGTCTATATAGGTCGTAGGCAATATGAATGTAGTGTCCGATACATGCTGGGGATAGATAGACAGGAAGCTGAAATGTGATCATGTAAACGCACACGAAGTTTCATGAGATGTATGAAGAAGGTAACATGGAAAGCGAAGGTGGTGGTACGAAGATGAGGGAGGCCAGTAAGAGAGTCCGACATGGAGAAGCGCACCCTTGACGTCAGCCAGATCAATATCTGCGCTCCTACCCAGCCTATTCCGGCCATCGGTCCATCCTGAACAGACTCCCGTCCTCCAGCGTCCTTCTACGACTCAACGCACAACGACCCTGCGACTGAAGGAGGCCGATGTGTTTGTTCGTCGATGCCCACGCTTCAGGCCAAAGGAGGTAGATCATGCTGGGAGCTTCTGCGGTGGATGGGGATGAGGATGTGGTCCATCGTTATGCCGCAAAGAGTTGGAGTGGGTGTCTGATAGTCCGTGAGTTCCAATTCACCGCCGCGCCATGTATGAGGGACTCACCATCATCTCGCCACTTTACTGCGCTCATCCCAGCATCCTTCCCCCCCGCTCACGCGTTCCAGCCAGGTAACCTCCGCTCGCTTCCACGTATCGTAACCTTCGAGAACGACCATGCGGTCGTCCGCCCGCACCCCAAAGAGGACTTCGCAGCGTATGCATCTGCATTCATGAGTATGACGGCGCGAGGCGGCCGTTTCCTCTTCGCTCAGTGGGACCAACACCCGGCGAATGCTCGATGGCAGGCCTTGTACTTGCGGTGCTATATCGTCGTCGCGGGGGGGAATCACACGGGCCATATCCAGCGCCATTCGCGCCGGGAGTCGCAGATGCGTAAGCTTCGGCGCTATCTTCCCAAGGCGCGCACACAGCGGCAATGCGGCACCGCGCTGGCGAGCTACGAGGCCGCCGATGTCAAGGCGGCGCAACGTTGGTAATGGGTGCACGAGCATCGAATCCACAAAGTGCCGGAGTGGGTTCTGCTCGTATGGCGAGGTGTACGTGAGGCTAAGCTCTGCGAGCGCGGGCAGGGCCACGGGTGTGCGAGTGACTGCCCCGAGGAAGGAGCCCAGGTTGGCGTTGATGACCTCGATGGTGAGGGTGCGGAGAGTGGCGGAGTTGTGTGATAGGATGGCGTGGAACGCGTCTGCCATTTGGAGCCTGGGGTCTTGTGCGGGCAAACCTGCGGGCTTGGTGGTTTGGATATCGCAGATGAACAGATGCTGGACATGATCCAGTGCTGCAGGGGCCTCTGAAAGGAGGGCTGAGAATGCGGATATCCGGTGGATTCCACGGAGTGCGACTGAGCGCAGCTTGTAGGGCCTGGAGCACTCGCGGATGTAGCGCGAGACAAGCGACAGCGCGCAGCCCATTTGCCCGCCATCTATACACACAATGTCGAAGATGTGGTGCCAAAGCTCAGGTGGGAGTTGGACAGTGGGCATTTTGAGCGAGTATGGAAGACTGTATAGCACGGGTTGCGAGTCTTGAACGACGTTTAGTAAGTAGAGCAATACAGAAAGTCAAGCAAAGCAGACTTAAGTCCTCAGCCCAATTCGGAAACGTGGGAAGTTGGAAGCTTGCAATGCGACCAAACTGCAACATTTCTTGGCCTCGTATCTTGCTCGTATCTATCTATTATCACTCCTTTAAAACCGCCTACCATGGGAATGAGATGTTTGCATGGTCCTAATATGTGCGGTAAGATTCGCGCCTGATTGCGCCCCAGTTGCACTGGCTTCCACGAGAAATCTGTTTTCTGAAGCTTTTCTGTCGGCCCTCTCGTTCGTCATACCGCAAATTTTTCATGCTCTAAATCTCTCGCCTTCTCCTGTTTCTGGCACTCAGCTGGCGGCTATTCGTAGACTCCATTCTTTGGAGCATTCCTCGCGCATGTTACATTATTACCGAGCCGTACACGGCCGGATCTACAGCGCATACCAGAAAATGGCGAGTCCAACAACGCCAGTATCGATGGAACCACCATCAAAATGCTCTCTCTGAATACTGATGATATTCCTTTTTAGAATCGGTTTTCCGGTGGTCAACCTGCTGTCCCGTTTTAAACTAGATGGGAGAACTTGTGCACCTGCTTAGACGGCGCTTTCTTGTATCATCTAAGCTCTTGGGTGTTACAGTACTGGGCTACGTCAATAAACACGACTTCAAGTTCTTAGCCAACTTCATACCAACTACACCAGCAGTGTTACTAATTACACCCCGCTGCGAGCATTGCGTATACTTGGACATACGGCATAACTGAATATCCTTCTACATAAAGCCAATCTTGCATCCTCGTTCAGAGTGCGGTCATCTTCCAAGGGACGAAATGACATTATTCTCATTTACAAGAACTAGCTGCGCGACAAATCATCAGGGGAGCCCTAGGGTTGTCCCCTGTCGTCGCGGAGCGTGATGTACGATCCCCTGTGATCCTTCGCTCGGGTCTACGCCCCCGCCAAATGTGTTCATCCGCGTCACATTTCTCCCAGACACAACACGACGAGAACGAGATGGTGATGGAGTTCAGCGCCGATTTACTCGCCTTGTACACCTGCAATGCATCGCATCGCATCAAAACCGATTGTAAAGAGCGTACATCGATGATACTATTGAGATTGCAATACGATTGAGATGTACCATGACGCCATCTGCGGCGTGGCCTTGCTTGCTGCTATTCGTGCAACTTTGCGCGCGTCCGACGTTCGTAATGGGGAGCCGGCCGTCGAGCGTTATTCTGCTCGTCTTATCAGATAATGAACAAGAGAGGAAACGGAAGACACACACCACAAGCACATCCAAAGCCGCACCTCCGAGCCTCTTCGCAACATACGCCGCTGCAGCATGGATACTTGTGTCATCTGCGATATGTATCATCATGCTATCGATCTCAGCTGCGCATCCTCCGTCTTTCTTCAGCCTCTCGGTGGCCTCCTGTACGCGATTTGCGTCATAACCGGAAATAAAAGAGATGCACATGCGAGCGCTGCGACTGATGACGCACAACTTCGAAGCCGAGGCCTTGGTTAGAGTCAGCAACACAGATGAAGAGTTTTAGCTGAGACATGAGAGAGATAGAAGCTACCGCAGACGGTCTGCGTTAATATTCTGCCTTTAGAGAGCATGCGGGAGTTGTGTAGCCGTGAACAATGTTAGATCAAAGAGACACGTGCTTATTCCAGCGCACTTCCGCTGACTCCCCATGAACCCACTGACAACACCGAGTCTGGGCGGGAAAATCGGATGTTATGGTGCCAGCTGCGGCGGTCTGATTCACGCCGTTGTAGGAAGAACATGCGAGCGCTGTGACATCGTGCTGTAGGCGTCGGAACCCACTCACAGCGCCGAACGTTGGAATCAGACTCGGAACTCACTGACGACGCCGAACGTTGGAGCGATAGTGTTAGTGCTGAGATAGGTATGAGTACTTGCAATTGAGGGATGTCTAGGATAGACCTAATGTTAAGATGGAGTCATCTCATCGCATTTTGATTTGCTGTTCCTCGAACTTTCCCGGGACCCGCGGTAGGTACGGTTGCGTAATTGACAGTGACTCCTGAGGCCTGACTAGTGAGGAGAGCTAAGAAATGGACGATAGCAGACCCGCAGCGGCAGATTGAAGTGGTGATAGCAGCTGTTGCGCCAGATCGAGTGCATTGGCCAGATGAGCACAGTGACTGGGATGTGGTCAGAAACGATCGAGATGGCCGTGTGAGTCGAAGTGCGAAGGCACCTTTGTTTTTCCTGGTCCTCTTACCGCCTGGAAGGGAGAGGTCATAGTCACCCAAATGCCAGTCCTTTCATCGGCCCAATGGTCTAGTAGCATGATACACGCTTCGGGCTTTAACGAGTCACTTTGAGCAGTCAAAGGCATATGTGTGTGGTCCCGGGTTCAATTCCCGGTTGGGCCCTATTTTTTTCTCCCGCACGGAGACCAGATGTTCCCTATCTTTTTATGGGCGTAACCAATGCAATAGCACTATCTTGGCGCTTATGTTTTCGCGCACACTGAATGCTCCGATCGAACACCATCGTGTGAGATCGTGTGCGCCCCCTTTCCACCCCAGTACTTAAACATGACTGATTGGCTGAATCGTCGATTTTAGCTGAATCATAGTCCTTCGATCGAGGTTCTTCAAATTGGAGGTGACTCGTTATTCCGAAAAGTTGATTTTCAAGTTGTGATACGCTGTAACATACATAAACGAATGGAAAACGGATGAACAAGCCAGTTCATCATTACTACAGCACTTTACAATTACCCTGCCCAATCTTGACATGACTATCACCCTCTACGACGTCCCTAGCAAGCTAAAGGTAAACGCACCGTCAAGAGCGACATACCAACAATTGGCGCTGGAAAGCAAGGTGCTTGATTTCCCAGCTATCATTTTCCCATCACATGACGTGATCTCCGCTAGACTCGCGAAGAACAACGAAGGGCTACCTTGTATGCAAAGACAGTCTCGATCGCAGATGCCTGACATCGAACGTGTACGCCAGGATATCCGGGCTGAGCCAACTGAAACCAAAGCGGTAGGCGCGCCCATGAACACCCTGATCACCATCGTCGACCACGCAACAAATACCGGCGTCTCTCAATACACGTGACAACGCCCGGTGACGCTCGGACGTTAGCAATACAAGATGACACCACCCGCTGATGTCAAGGAAATAGACTTTAAGCATTGGCAGTCAGGCAACAGAGCCTTGCAACAGCTGACAGCCCACCAACATCGTAACTGAAATGATCCGAAATCACCTCAGGCAGTGTCAACCGTACTGGCAGCAGTTGAACCCACCCAGCGAGATGTACTTTCGGGCCATCGAAAGGTCCTCCGCCAAGAGCGACATTCGAAGACTTGGCGCTGAAAGGAGACGCACGCGGCGAGCAGGCGAAGAAGGTGCGTGAGGCAGATGAGGTGATCTCGCTCTCGAAGAACAAGGAGGAGCAAATCGTTGTATGGAAAGACAGTTCGTTCGCGGATACCATTGATAGAGGTAGACTTGAACCTGTCCGGACGCCATGAATAAAGTCGATATCAATACGCCGACCTCAAAAGCGCCGAGTGAATAGAAAATCTCCAGCGACGATAACATATTCCGGCGCTTCAATACATGTGACAAGGCCTGGTGACGTTCGGAGGTTAGGTATTCAAGATGAGGGGACGGGCTGATGTCAAGGCTTGAGACTTTAATCATTGGCAGTCAGGCAACAGGGCCTTGTAACAGCTGACAGCTCATCAACATCGTAACTCCACGCATGGAGAGGAAAAGAAGGAAATAGTGGAAATCACTTCAGGCAGTGTTAGCCGCTGTCAGCCGTCTTCCCCGGAGGCGCATGACGGAAGAACACATAGCAAAGGCTCATCCAAGCGGGGAGCACTGATCGCGATTAGCGTTGTTGATAACAGACAGGCGTTGACAGCCAGTACGCGAACTTCTGCAAGATCCGTGAGGCTTCGATGAGCCAGTCGAGGTCGTTCCGAGTCCCCAAAGAGCTCACCTGAATCGTGTATATAGAAACCTTTCAGCTTCAAGATGCAATATCATCCTCCCAGCCTAGACTTAGAGTGGTCACCTGTCCGAGACACAACTGCTTATCGCTGGTATCAGCAGTTGTCCAAGTCGAACAGCGATCAATTCTACGCTGAGAAGATGCTCAGGAGTCAGAATAGAGCCTTTAAAGTTGTAGCCAAGATCAGAGCGGAATCTCCTTTCGAACAATCAATGTGACAATGGCAGATGATGTTGAACGTGTAACTTCACGCAACAGAAAGGGAAAACACGCGAGTGGCGTGTGCGAGATATACGTAAGCATTTCAGCTTCTTCCTTGAAAGAAAGCCTTTCGTCTTGCAAACTCATACCAAACTGATGCTGCGTGAGCTGCAATGTGAAAGCTCTTCAATTTAATTAAAACGCTCGATCCGCAAGTACTGTCTTCCAATGGTACCATTCATCGTGCGTTTGAACTGGTTATAAAAATTGTACCGACATCGCACATCGTTCATGATTAATTTGCGTTGTCTTTTCATCACAACAGGCTCCTTGGAATAGGAAGGAGCCCTCTCCGTCATGGGGCTCATCTTTTCCCAGCTCCCATTCTACATGGTGTCCGTTGCGCTTGCTGTTACCTGTGCCGTGAACGGAGACATCACTGCGCTTAGGATCTCTGGCTTCACACTGTTTGTATCCACACCTAGTACCAAACCAATTCGCACTGAGACAGCGATCTCATCAGGCTCGAATGGTCGCACAGTACACAGCTACTGGGAACAAAATCAGTGGGGATCTAGGGTGCTCCTGTGTGTACGCCCGCTAGGACAAACCCGCCATGAAAAAATGGACCAGGAATAGCGTGAGTGTAATCAACCCACATCGGTATTCAATACCAGTTTATCAATACACGAGTTATCCGCTTCGAACAGCTCGTTCGCGCGTGAAGGTAAAGGTGCGCTCCGCCTGTCCAGTGCGAGCCTGATCGAATATACTGCAGTAGGAAAGCTCTTTCTAATGGTGATCTCGCCACTGCCAATTTTTCTGGTAATGCCTTTCACCGCGTTGGTATATTAACATGCCACGAGTTCAGAGCAGGCTGGTCGGTAGATAGCGATGCTGGATATAGTTGTGTGGCGTCGCGGCCAATATCAGCGGATCAAATCAAGCTTGTCCCTCACTAGGCCTCACTGCGTACTCTAAACACGATTTCCTCATTGGTCTTGACATAGGTTTCTGCGCCTTTGCGCACGAAAACGATCCGAAAAATAAATGCTCTCAGCATCGTACACACCAGAGAAGAGCACCATAGCGATACTCAACTGCTTGAACGTTAAAAAGCTGTACTACTGTACTAATACGACCTTAGGTTCGTCACATGTCCCAAGGCCGTCTGAACTGAGCCTATTTTGCGTGACTATCACGCGAAAATCTGGGCCATGAACATCTTCTGGGGCAGATTTTCGCCCGAGCCTTGCCCGAGCCAGCAAAAAGCCCATTAGATTACTATTTTAGACCTGATTTTGAACATATCCGAAGTTCGTCCCATGTCACCGCTCGATCAGAACCTTTGAACATATCAGTGACCTCGGTCACACGAAATCAGCCTGAACCTAAGGTCGTATTAGTACAGTATTCGAAGCAGTCTTACTAACATTCACGATAATCGGCCTAAACGGGGAGGTACATGGGATGAAAACGGCGTATCAGAAACATTGTTACCTATCAATGTATCGTTAGACAGCTGAGATCAGATAATACGCTAACGTACATCTATTGCCTCTCTCTGCATATCTCGTCCCACGACGGTAGGTTGAATAAATTGGGAAGTTCGTTCCAGAAATCATCTCGCCCGTCTCTATGAATCACTTCCCCGACTCTGGCGCAGAATCCACAAAGCCCGGCTTCATAGCCATTCTCCCAATCGTATAGCGCATAGATGCCTGGCAGGGGAATGAACTCCTGGTCCAAGGTGTTCTGGCGGACATGGAGGCATGCATCGGAGGAGGTGCACAGAGGAGAGAGAGTTCCTCGCTGGTAGAGCCATGCGAAGGTCGTTCGCGCTTGGGCTCCCAATATGTTCCAGTGCCCTTCCAGGCACGCAGCCTGGTCCTCGGGAGACAGAACTACGACAGTGGCATCTCGATGGGAGATACCATTCAAGATCTCGGTTGTCGAATATGCTATGCAGCACTTGTAGAGTATGAAAGGAAGGACGGAGAGTAGCCCTTCCTGGCGCGCCACTATCGCAAGCTCCATCCACGATGAATGGTG
Source organism: Athelia psychrophila (assembly GCA_001630335.1). Lineage (NCBI taxonomy): Eukaryota > Fungi > Basidiomycota > Agaricomycetes > Atheliales > Atheliaceae > Athelia > Athelia psychrophila. The sequence continues at coordinate 242,235 of KV417491.1, read as the reverse complement.
ATCTCCAATATCGATAGTGCTGCTGCGAGCAGAGGCGTCCCATCCTTCCAGAGTGACAGGACAATCGCGGTAGATTTTGTTCGCTGCCTCAGTGTATAGATTTGGAATATCGTATTTCCTGCCTAGGCGCATGAAGGCAGATACGACAGAAAGCGGTGGAATGTCTTGCACGTATCTAAGATGGAGTGGGTAATCATGTTCTAAGAGTCTCCTTCTAATGCCGAACATATAACATCACTCACCGCCGTCGATAAATCGCTTCCAACACAGCCATCAATTCTTCTGACGAATCCGTAAGATGCACGACGGGGCATCCCTCGACCAGGTTCGTGTCCACCAATGGCGGTTGAGGGAAACCAAACATATCCCCGAACACCGAAGAACTCTCTGCGAGTATGCTCTTGTGGACTTTGAATTGCGTACCGCTAGCTTGCAAAATAACGTTACCGTCTTCGTACCATATGTTCGATCGGGCCGGTACAGCAAGCCCTGCGCAGTCATCGAATGAATTATCGGCGCGTTTGGACATTGGAAGTGGCTGGTCGTGGGCTGACATTGAGCGAGAGGATGTGGTGTGTAGCTGACCGTAATAGGGGAACTGAAACCTGTGACGATGAATTTATGAGGAATTAGGGGTCGGAGCTGCCGGCCCGGTCAAGCGCATCCAAGTGTGCAGATATTGCTCCAACACAAACATAAACTGATGGAAGACGTTCAACAGCATGAAACGAACGTCCGCCGTCCCCTTCTCTAACATAAATATCCATAATGTAAGGCTAACCAGATATCCCCCACTCGCGAGGCTAAAAAGCCTGCAGGATTCATGCTCGGCTGAAATGGCTTGGTAGGGCGCGTCTCGGCGTCATTTTGCTAAGCGCAGATACATGACAGATCGCATGATTTCAATATGCGAAAATCACAGAGCGCGCTCAGTATCATTAGGCTTTGACGAACTCTGCATGTCGGACATGACGATCACCGACACCGAGTGGTTATCCTGCGTGAACGAAGAATCTTTTTCCAGTTCGCCCTGGAGAAACGCGCGTCCGTTGAGCCTGAACGGTAAACCATGTCATTAGTTTTGTTCCGGAGTGCACGCGGCAGCTACTCACGATGCGAGTAGTGAGTTTGAATACACTGCTCCAAGACATTAGTTGGGTGCGTATTTCCAAGAGCCTGTGGGCTTACACTTCGATTGGAATAGTGCGACGGAAAGCCAAAGGGCTTTATTCGAGTCATTAAACAAAATCTTCCATAGAGATCGACTGATGGCGCACCAGTTTTAGGCAAGAGAACTGAAACAACCAGCGATGCGATCGCAGCGATTCTACAAGAAAACGCAATTTAGAACGAGGTCATTCAGTGCAGTTTGGACTGACGTTGTGACAAGTCCTGTCTCTGAAAAGGTAGGTTGTTTAGAAGTTAGCTGTCGCACATTTGACTCGGCACTCACGAATTGTCCATAGAAAGATATGATTGATGGCATCATTCGTGCTGCAACGACTGGCATTAGACAAGGTATTTCGCCTGATTTCACGAGAGACGCACCTGGAGAAGCCAGTCTTGCTGATCCGCAAGTATCGACACAATGTTACTGTGTTGATGACATCAACGAGCGCCACTAGTGCTTGGGTGACGGTTATAAGCCGGACGTAATTTTCGGCAACATCGATGATATTCCCCGATTGGCATATCACAGTCGCTGTGGCTGCTGCCACGATGAGAACAGAGCCTACCCATAGCGCGATTGTGATGGGCCATTTCCTGGAGAGAATGTGTATTCGCCATGCGAAGAAGCTCTGCAATCGCGACCGTTCGCGGTTAGAAACCTGTTGACTCAGATGATTTGCGTGGGTCGCACCTGCACCGAAGCTGCAACAAGACTGGCCAGGATTCCTGAAGCATTTAATGACCAGTCGGGTGCTTCTTCGGTTCCAGGGCTCCCGAATTGTGCGACGGTGACTTTGTAGAGACTGATTTGACTTGTTAGCACGCACACACAACTCGAAGTGAATTTAGGCACTGACCGATGCCACGCGAACACAGTGTCTAGAGTATCAAGAACCCTATGCAGCGTATAATTTAGCAGGGTATGTGCAGCAGTGGTCGTCTAGCAGTACTGACCAGACGAACAATACGAGCGACCGCGTTTTCAGCGCATCTCGTCTCGCAGAGCTAGACGCAAAAAATCAGTGAAAGCAGTGTTGCCGTGAAAAGATTAACTCACACAAAGTAGAGGTATACTTGAATCGTACAGACGCCATACAAGAAAGTCGATATCAATACGCCAACCTCATAAGCGCCAAGTGAATAGTCAAGCAAAGAAGACATGCTTCAATCCATATGATGAGGCCTGGTGATGGTGGGAGGCTCGGTATTCAGTACATGTTATATTAGGGCTTTAACCAGCATCAGAATGACAACGGGTCCTCATGACAGATCATCAGAACTCGTTACTCCGCAGATGGAGAGCGATAGGGGCATGCCCTGCTCCGTCTTTCCCGGAGACTCGTGCGAGACAAAGGTATAAAACGGCACTCAGGGCAGTGACCACGCTACTTGGCTTGGTTAGTGTGTACGAATTGGACTCGCATAGACATCAGGGCCTCAGCTAGGTCAACAATTTGGGGATGTCCTTACAATCGGACGCCACTGTGGAGCCGAGATTCGTGATCAGGAAGTCAGAGCCGGATCCGAGACTGCCCGGCATGCTTCATAACTCCTTGAGATACTCGATTTGCTTTGAATTTTAAAGGGACGACATGGTTCGAGTATGTGTAGAGGGTACGTCCTCGGATACTGCGAACCTGAAAGGGCCGAAATGTGCTGCTGCTTCGGCGTACTAATTAAGGAATCGGATTCACAATAACACGGAGATTAGTGCATCTGGGTCGCGGACGACATGTCCGGGAATCTGTGCAGGCTTCGATGTCAGTTAAGGTCCTGGCGAGTTCAGCGAGGGACTCGCCTATGTCGTATATAAAGCCTTCTATCTGCCAGATGCGATCCATCATCCCGCCCTAGGCTGAAGCCTGAGAGTAGTCACTCGTCCGAGAAATCACTGCCCACACCGCCGATGCTCGCACCGGTGCTTGTGCAAGTTGGATGGAGTTTTTTTAGATGGGCATAGTAGGGCCCTCAGAGCAGAATTCGGGTTCAAAGCGGAATTCTGTTTGAAAGTGCACGTTTGACAGGCGAGAAGGGCGACGACGGGGAACGTGTAAGAGAAATGGCAAAACGATCGAGTATGACCAAGGTGGCGTGGGCGCAAGACTCAAAGCTTAATTTTTTGAGCATTTCCGTCGTTCGGGACTTGAAACCAGACCTACACTCAAACTACCAACGGTCGTGCTGGTATCTGGTGCCTGACTTCAAGATTGAATAACAACATTAACAAGTGCAGCTTTCCAGAAGCTTGGCCCATGGCCCTCGATTTGGTTGAGCTCAAGTGCACTATGCAGCTAGAAGACCTGCCAGCAATTTTCTGCAGCGCACAAGCGAGTACGCTATCGGTTTCCAGCATTATGTAGAACTCAAAAAACTACAGCAAGGAAGCTTGTTCTACGCATGATCTCGACAACGCTTCATTTTTTGGGTCATGCTTGTATCTTTTAGCTGTGATCTTCTTCGCACTGTGATGTCTCCAATATGTTGTGTGTGGAATACGCCACCTTTCCGAAGACATACACAAGCACTAATGTTGAACGTTGATTGCGCAATAGGAAAGGCACGCGATAAGAATAGAGGTCAGCACAACGTCATATGCAGCCAATTGGAATGCGCCATTTGCGCACATGTGTCGGCGGCTCATTTGCGCCACATAACGTTCCCATGTACGTATCTCACTACGTATACTTTCATTAAGCAATCTTGTCCACTACCTTTCCCATTCACCATGTCTGCATTTCGAAAGGTTTTTAGATCCAGGAAGGATTCGGCCTCAGAGTCACAATCCAGCTCGCTTCCCGAGCACAGCCTCAACTATTCTGAACCACTTCCTCACCGTCCTCAATCAGATATTAACTATTCTCGCCCACTACCCAGCGACTTCACCACACCCCGACCTAAAAACCCCATCAACAGATCTGTCTCTTCCTTCGATATACCGGCTACTGCGCCTGCTACCGAAGCTTGGTCACCACTGGAATTTTGCCCTGATCCCTCACTACATCGCGATTCGCACATCCCCCGCACTGAGTCTCCTATACAATACCGTACGTTCCCGCCATTAACGCAGGCGTGTGCGACTCTAAGGTCTACCAGATACTGTCTACTACAGAGTCTACAGCTCTGAGGGCGCGGTTCGGCCAAAGACCTGCTTTGATGAATCAGACCTTTCCATGGGTCGCATTTGGGTTTCACCGCCATGCACTGTAATCGCCATCAAGAGAACTATCGCCAAAGAAGAACATCTTGACAACAGCGTTAACTTACAGCTGTATTGCGACTCGGATAAGGCTGCTCCCATGGACCACAGCCAAATCCTCGATTTTGGAAGCGGTGTTGGCCCTGGCTCGGTAGATGAGCCATTGGGGCTCAATATCGTGTCGAGGCAGCCCTCAGCCAAGGCCACCTTCCGAAAACTGATCAAAGCGAAGTGGGACGGTGAGCATACTTGTCACCTTGTATGATTACTACTAACCGACCTGTTTGTATTAGTTCACAATAGCGACACTTCTTGGCTCGACCTGAAAAGGGGGCAGCATCTGCGGACAGATGGAAAAATTCGATTCTGTGGACCTAGTATGCCTCGCGATCTTTTCAACTCCAATCGGTACTGAAGACGATGTGACAGACAATGATAGTGTTTATTTAGCGATGAACGAGGCTGGGCAACAGGGATGTGAGTCATTATAGCATTTCAGCCCATTTTATGCGTATTGAACAATCTACAAGCAGGTGTGTATCTGGATGATGTATATTGACCTTAAGTAGGATTATATTGGAGAAAACACGACTTAGAGGCTTTACAAATCATAAAATGTATGACTCGATGTGGCGCGTACTCGGCGACAAAAAAACACTCACTCAAAATCTTGTTCTAGTTCTATTTTTTCCCTCACGAATCCGCATCAGCCTCTGTATGGACTCACGGAGATCACTCCCGCGAAGGGGAAGATCGGAGCCCTTGTCTCGTCGTGTTCGATGGTGATGGGCTGCACGATGACAGATATGCCATCCACCAATTCATACCTGAAACCAGCCTTCATGCCAGCAGTTTGGACGGAGTACCGTTATCCCGTCGGAAATACGGATATATGGAATTAGAGGTTAAGCGACGCATCAGTAGGGAGTCATTGGGAGTCATATTCATATATTTCTCATATAAATGCAACCAGGATTTGCACTACATCTTATAATTCAACTGGCCGCTCAAAAGAACAACTATGGATCTCGGCCTTCAAGACGCTCACGTCCTCATCACTGGCGCATCTGGTGGGATCGGCGTCGAAATTGCACGTCTGTTTCTTTGTACGTATGCGTCTACAACGTTCCGCCGAACTCATCCTCACAGATTTCTGTCAGCTCTGAACGCAAAGGTGACTGCTCATTACAACACCCACTCGACACCGCTGGGACCCTTGTCGGCCGAGTATAGTGCATCACGTCTCTACTGCGCTCAAGCTGCTTTGTCAAGCGAGACGGAAGTCGCTGCGCTGTTCACCAACGCCGCCGCCCAATTTGGGCCTGTACAAGTGGTGGTTGTGAGCCACGGCTACTGGGAGCCCGCCAATACGCCTTTGGTTGAGATGTCGCTCGAGCGCTGGCAATCCACGCTAGACTCAAACCTCACCTCCTCGTTCTTGGTTGCGAGAGAATATCTCCGCGGCCTCTCTGGGGCGCCCGAGCGCGTGCTGGACGGGGCTTCAATCGTGTTTGTGGGTAGCACGGCGGGGAAATTTGGGGAGAAAGACCACGCTGATTATGCTACGGCTAAGAGTGGTGGGTGCCGTCTTCTTTATCTTGGATCTCATATCATTGACGACTCTTCTTGCAGCCCTGATGTACGGACTGACGCGGACACTCAAGAACGAAATTGTGAAGATTGCAAAGAAAGGCAGGGTGAATTGCGTCGCTCCAGGATGGACGATGACACCGCACAAAGCCGAGTCTCTCAGAGATCCTGCAGTCCTCTATATGGCAGTGGCAACGTTAGTATTCATTCAATTCGAATATACTGGATCATGATATTGATGATCCGGATTAATTAGCACACCACTGAAGAAGGTTGCCAGCTCGCTGGACATCGCGAACCAGATCGCATTGCTCGCTTCTGCAAAAATTTCAGGACACATTACTGGGGAACTGGTCGTCGTTGCTGGCGGGATGGAAGGTAGGATCTTGAACACGCCAGAGGATATGTGAGGCCTGCGCAAAAAACCCAGGAGATTGGACTGTGTCCAAATAATTCGCAGATAGGTCTAATGGTATGAGACAGGGAAGATGGTAGTGCAATTTTCCTCCCAGAGAGTCAAGCGCGTTTATAATCCAACTCACACATGTCCAACTCCCGCCCGGTATATACTGGTACTGTCATGGTACCTGAGAGTGCGCCACTGTCTGACTTTGCCTATTATGATTTCCATTATGCCTTTTTCAAAGGGCATAATGGAATCATACTAGTAAGAGTGCGAAAAGAGGGGAAAGGTGATGCGTTGGGGATTGCGACGGATTGGGGTGGACAGCCAAGTGAGCTGCCAGGGTGAGTGCTTACGCCGCGAGAAACATAGTGGGTAGCCTCCATGCTGTGGCCCGTCTCCCTCCCTTCTGCGCTTGTTTTTCGCTTGCTTGTTTTGTTATTCGCGTAGCCTTGAGCGTAATGTTGAGATGTTGATTTGTGCGAACGGTATGTTGGCCGTTGCTACTCTGCTATGGCAATCGCACAGCACTGTTTTTGATTGACCCGTTTAGCTATTTACTTATTTAATGCATATATCTACGAGAAACGCTATCGCGTTTGCCTCCCCTTCCCCTTGTGGCACTAGCTTCAACGCGTAATCGCTAATCACGAGCGCGTTTAGTTTCCTGAATTGTCTTGCTTTGACTTCGAGATTTTTCCACGCAATTGAGCATGGTTGAAGTTTCGCCTGGTACGTGTTCCTCTGGATCTGGCTGTCATGTTCCCGCTGTGAGTGTCGACAAACACCCCTTGAGACAATTTTGCTTTTCAATCGATCCCACAACATCCACCATTGGCAGCCGCTTGTAGATCATCCCACGGCCTATCCCATATTGCTTCAACATCCTTCCATTACTTTTGATTTAACACATCAGTACATTACACATTATCTTTACTACCACTCTATTCAGGCATTGGGCCATTGTAGCTACTGTACATTTTATGTTTATTTTACATGAACACCAATATATATATATATATATATATATATATATATGGATTGTTCTATCTGGCACCCCCCAGCGCACCGACTCTCCCACGCACCCCCATGTAAATAAAGGGCTTTGATAACGGCTAGGGGGGTGCACACTCGCCCGGTGCACCCCCACTTGCCCGGAGCACCGCCAGTAAGTGGCCACACGTTAAGTCACATCTCGGAGTAATTGACGGGCGCGCGGGCCACTTTCGTGATAAAGGTTCATCCAAGGTATTTACCTCGTTGTCCCTCCTTCTTGGTAATCTTTCTCAGCACCTCGCCTATGCCCATGTAACTCCGTCACCATCTGTACATAAAAAATACATGCATGTACACTCGCAGATAGCAGCGCGGCCTGCAAGGTAACGCGCAGTCCTGGCGAGGCCCATCACAGCAATGTCAGGCCACCTCGCAGCCATGCTTAATATGCACAGAAATAAATGTAAATAGTAAAGGACGTACTGTTAGGGGCTGAACGTTGGGGCATGGTCGTTTGAGAGTCAGATTCAAGCGCGAGATCGATCAACATATTTGAGCAGGTGAAGAATTATGACCGCGAATCACTGCACTGGGAGATTCGCGCTTGTGGCTGACAAGGCTGCCCGGTGAGAGCACAGCCTTCGGCCGGAGGTAACTTATGAAAATCTGACGGATTACTGAGGGGGTGCCATTTCTTAGCGTGCACCCCGGGGGGTACCGCAATTCTGGGGTTACGCCCTGGGGCGCCGTATAGAACTACCCTATATATATTGTATCTTCGATGCTAACAATGACATTGCAAGGCCAAGTTCAACTGATATACGACGAAGTAGCCAACCTTACTGATGTATCAAACGAGCGACATGAAGGCGCGATATGAACGAGTAGCGCGATATTGCGATTTCGCGCGAGGAGCAGTGATCAGTGGGACGAGTGGGGACGGAACGGAAGCTGAATTTGTGAAGCGCGAGAACCCCCAGCACGAATAGGATTACAGCGACAAGAGTTGAACGTATCCCGAAGCTGTGCCGGATAGCGTGCATCCCGGTGGATTTGGCGGCAAAAGTATTGCGGGCAAAGCAAGATGACAGACAGAAACCCGTGACCGGCCGACCACGGGGCGGATAAGAACTGGTCTATCGCCAGCGTCTAAAGTGGTTATTACGGTTCCGAGACGCCGGGTGTTGGCCGGGTGCCTAAGTCGGACATGACTCTGATCGACTCCTGTCCAGAACCTTTACAAGTAGACAGCCGCATAGGCTTGAGATCTTCACTCCTTCTCAGCCTTTGCTGTATTTCTTCTTGTGCTTACTAATTCCCTTCGGACCCTGAGACTGTAACACTACCTCCGAGTTGCGTCCGAGTCACATGCAGTTCGACATTCTTCTCGTGCCAGTAGGCTTGACTGGTGTCTCTGCACTCGTCCTCATCGCCAACAGCATCTTCCGCGCACTCACCAAACGTGCACCGACTGATCATCCTGAACCCGGTATCCTGAAGGCTGGACGGACGATTTCTGTGTGGAAACTTCTACGGCTTGCGGGCTGCCTGGTCCTGTTCGGTCTCTCTGTCGCGTCGACGCTTCTCCAATCACGCCCCGTAAGCGACGCTTATGCGCAAATATCAATTTGCATCGCCTTCGTAAGTCACCCACATATTCTTGTGACTTTTTTTTCATGAATCACAGGGCTACGCTGTCCTCCTCGCCGTGCTGTCAGCGTTTGGGCCTTTGAGAGCGAGGAGGCCGGCCGCCGATCATCTTACCGCCCTGCTACTCGTCAGCATGGGAGTATACGCCTATCGCGATATCTACCCTCTTGCGATAGTTGGTAAACACCCCATGGATTCCCTAGCTGGACGTTTCCTCTGGCCATTCGTGTGTGTCCTGTCGCTGACCAGCATCGGGCCGATCTTGCTCACCCCACGCGAGTACATTCCTGTGCACCCCGAGCATCCGACAGCCCGCCCGAGCCCGGAGCAGACAGCGTCGCTCCTGAGCTTCGCGATGTGGACGTTTCTGGACCCGCTTATCATCGCGGCGAACCGCGTCGCGCACCTAGGATATGACCAACTCCCTTCGCTGCTCGATACCGACGCGGCGCATAACCTGGTCGAGAGAAGCTTCCCTGTGCGCCTGGCTCTACTCCTCATTGTACGCGCATTTATAACGTATTGCAGGTTCTGGATCCATTCACGAATAGTGGTAAAAGACATATATTTTGGGGGCTCGTGAAAGTCTTCCGTCAGTATTTAATGTCTCATTCTACACCGCAAACTGACGATTCGCCTAGGATACGAGTTTTCTGCACAATGCTTGACGATGGTCGTCCAGGCTTTGGCCCACATTTCTACCCCCATCGGTGTAGCCGGCGTCCTCAAGTAAGTACAGTTTACTTTGAAGCCGCCAATGCCGGCAAATTCGTTTCTTCCCCATATTCGTTATTGACGCATTTCCCATCGCTCAGCTACCTCGAACATGGTGACTCTGGCGCGGTCCTGCGGCCGTGGGTGTGGGTCGCGTGGCTACTCTGCGGGCCCATCATCGCTTCTGTCGCTAATCAGCTCAACACGTACTTTGCAACGCGCACGCTGGTGCGCACGGAAGGCATAATCACGCAGCTGGTGTTTGAGCACTCGCTGCGGATCCGGATGAAGGCCGAGGCGCGTTCTATGGACGAGGGCGATGATGCTCCGCAGGTCGGGACGCCCACTGAATCGATTGTGAGTACTGGCACTTCCGCCTTGAACGAGGCTGCGTCTGGGTCGTCCGGCAAGGGCAAGCAACAAGGCCGCGATGAAGGCGAGGAAGCGATTCCAGCGCCGCCAACTCCGAAGACGAAGTCGTCCGATAACCTTGTTGGGCTGGTTAACAATCTGGTGACCACCGATTTGGCTAACATCTCTGACGGGCGCAATTTCATCTTCCTACGTGGGTGGTTCCAATTGTCTTCATTTATGAATGCTGAACAAGCATCGCTCTTCGCCCGCAGTGGTATACATCCCATTGCAAATTATCGTGTGCATTGCATTCCTATATCAACTCCTCGGTTGGAGGTGCGGGGCGTTCCGGTCATTCTGAGTTTGAAGTGCTCAAGGGCTGACCGGATGTGCATTTTGTGTGCAGCTCTATCATCGGTTTCATGGTCATGCTAGTGCTTTTCCCGCTCCCTGGATGGATCGCGCAACAGATGCAGCATGTGGAGGCGGAAAAATTGAAGCAGGTGCGCTTTGTCACCGTTTATTCGCCAACACCAGGTCTGTTCCTTGTTCTGAACTCCCTACGCATTTTAGACGGACAGTCGGGTGCAAACAGTTACCGAGAGTGAGCTCAGCTGCTTTTGCTTATTCTCGCTTGATGGTGTCTGATTTGCTTTGTTTCACTGTGTAGCACTCAGTGTGCTTCGGATGATCAAGCTCTTCGGCTGGGAAAGCAAAATGAACGACAAGCTGGGCGAGATCCGGGAGCATGAGTTGTACTGGACGAGAAAGGCGAAAATTCTCAGCATTGTTAATAGCAACGTCAAGTGGGTGCGCCCCAATCCCATCCCTCTAACTAATGTTGACCACACTGCAGCTACTGCATGCCGATCTTCACTATGTTGGCTACGTTTACGACCTATGTGAGCTTTTGAAAAGTATTTTGTGACAAATCATAATATCTGACATCCAACAGACTGTAGTGATGAAGAAAGACCTTTCAGGTAGGAGAAGCACGTAGTCTGCTCAGATCCAAGCCACTAATTTATTCTTCAACAGCCGCAACAGTTTATGGGTCACTGGCGGCCTTCGAAATTCTTCGAAACCAAATACACATGGGCTTCCAATTCGTGCCCGGTTGTATCCAGGGTAAGTGGACGATCCTCAGTGGCGACTAGGTATCGAAGACTGATTCCACACTGTAGGCAAGGTATCTCTGGATCGGGTCAACGCCTTCCTCAATGACGTAAGTTTCTGAAGTCTATGTCATGATCGGTTACTGACCGATTTCACGAACAGACTGAACTGCTTGATGCGTTCTCTGGCGGAAACCAGGATAACCAAGCTCTCGATTTCGATTTTGAGAGCGATGAACACGACGAAATTGGTTTCGGTGACGCCATTTTCACTTGGACTGAAGCCAGCGACGGAACCGTCACGCCTTCGCGGCACGATTTCTCTCTGCGCTTGGAAAGTAATCTTGTGTTCAAGCGGGGCGCGTTAAACATGGTCATTGGTCCCACTGGCTCTGGAAAGACGTCGCTGTTGATGGCATTGCTAGGTTCGTTATCACGTTGAAATAGTGATGGTCTTCATGTGCTAACCCCGGCTCGCAGGCGAAATGCATTTCATCCGTCCCGAGCCTGGTTCATGGTTCAACCTTCCACGGGACGGCGGTGTTGCGTATGCAGCCCAAGAATCGTGGGTACAGAACGAGACTATCAAGGTAATATTTCATCTTTCGAAATGCAGTCAAGTTTCTTATGCGCCTGCAGGAAAATATTCTTTTCGGTGCACCGTTTGATGAAGAGAGGTACAAAAAGGTCATTTGGCAGTGCGCATTGACGCGCGATCTTGAACTCTTCGACGCTGGCGATTCCACTGAGGTGGGCGAGAAAGGCCTGACGCTGAGGTAAATCTCTTATCTAACTGACTGCGCATGTCACTTACTCTTGAGCGTCACAGTGGAGGCCAAAAGGTAGCGCAATTACCACTATACTACGGCGGCTCACTGAATTCTTTCGTATAGGCTAGGATCACGTTGGCTAGGGCAATTTATTCCTCTGCGGAGATTCTTCTTCTGGACGATGTAATTTATGCATCTCTACCACTGCTTTGGCCACGCTAACTTATTTGTGTAGGTTCTTGCTGCGCTTGATGTACATACCAGCAAATGGATCGTGGATAATTGCTTTACTGGAGATCTTGTACAAGGGCGAACGATCATCCTGGTGGTGCGTCCCTTGATGTCTTCGATGAAATCATTCTGCTCACGAATGACTCACAGACTCACAACATTGCCATGGTTAGTCCGATCGCGGACTTTGTGGTATCTCTTGGAGCAGATGGTCGTGTGCTCAGTCAAGGCTCTGTATCTGAGGCACTGGCCAAAGACGAAACTCTCGTCTTGGAAGCTGAAGAAGACCGACAGGCGCTAGAAAAAGCAGACGCAGAGATTGACCCCAAGGTCGAGGCCAAAACAAATGGCAAGCTCATCGTAGCAGAGGACATTGCTGAAGGCCACGTGAGCTGGGCCGCCCGTAAGTATGTTTCCATTCGATATCATGTCGTAACTCACACAACGCACAGTCAAAAGCTTCTTCTTGGGTCTTGGTGGCAAGCACCCTGTCGCCTTCTGGGTTGGCTATCTTGGTTTCTGCCTCATCGGGACATTCACGGACAGTTTTGGACCGTGGTGGATGGGTTTCTGGGCTACACAATACAAAAGCCATACATCTGCTGAGATATCGGTGGCCTAGTAGGATTTCAGCTTCAGCTCACGCCTACAATCGCTGACATGGGCGCGTTTAGCTATCTGGGCGTATATGTGCTAAGTCTTGCACTTGATGCGGTCATATATACGATTGGTTCGACGATCTGGCTGTACGGCACTTTGCGTGTGTCTCGGTCTATTCACAAGGAACTTATCGACTCAGTGCTTGGGACGACATTGCGGTATGTCGGGCATGACATTCAGAAGAAAAAGACAGGCTGACCTCGGGATGCAGATGGTTGGATAAGACGCCGACCTCCCGTGTCGTAACAAGGACCACCCAGGATATTAGAGCATGTAGGTTTTATTCTCTCTCTCATATGGAAAATTGTCCTGGTATTAATGTGAATGTAGTGGACGGGCCCATCGCACAGAATTTCGACGGAGTGGTAGCCATGACACTATTCACTTTTACCAAACTGGGCCTGATAGTATTCTTCTCGCCGATGTTCCTCTTGCCATGCCTCGCTGTCGTCACCATCGGAGTGATGTGTGGCAATTTTTACAACAGGACTGTTCTTTCGGTCAAGAGAGAAATGAGCAACGCCCGCGCCCCAGTACTGGCACATTTTGGCGCCGCGATCACAGGTCTCGGTAGGCAATTCTACCCTTTGCATATTCCCATGCTGACCCACACACAGTTTCTGTTCGTGCCTACGGGGCCCAAGAGGCTTTCAAGGCCAAGTCCATGAGCCGGATAGACAAATACACACGCACTGCGAGAACCTTTTACAATCTCAGCTGGTTAGTAAACCTGAACATTCCATCGAGCTTAATTTGATCGTATGGCAGCTGGATCGCTCTCCGAATTGATGCTCTGAGTGCTGTGTTCACGGCCTCTTTGGCCTCCTACTTCATCTACAGCCCCTTGGCCAGTCATCTCGCTGCTGCTAACGCTGGCTTTTCCCTCACTTCAGCAGGTAGGCAACACATCATGATTTCCAGGAGGTACACGCTGACAGCCACCTCTCAGCGACTTTCAGCTTGATAGTTCTGTGGTGGGTGAAATGCCTCAACGAGTTCGAAATTAGCAGTGCGTATACTTTCGATTTTTTCCATCATCAGACGTTGACATTGTATTCTAGGTAGCAGGTATGTTCCCCCGCTAAGATTCCCGGTAGACGGCCAATGACCGTTAATTCGCTGTCACTTAATAGCTTGGAACGTATTCACGAGTATAGCATCATCGAGCAAGAGCCGGCATCGACGGAGGGTGGCCAGCCACCTGCTTATTGGCCTGCGAGCGGAGAAATCAGAGTGGAGGGCCTTTCTGCCCGCTATTCCGCGGTATGTCTGCCCTTGGAGGAAATCTACGCCCGAACTAAAACGTTGGCAGGATGGACCCAAAGTGCTACATGATATTTCCTTCAACGTCAGGTCCGGAGAGCGCATTGGTGTTGGTATGTCATCCCGAACTTGCTCGCATAATCCACGAAAGCTGACTGCATGATAGTCGGACGCACTGGCAGTGGAAAGGTGATTAACACCCGTATCTCGCCACGCATGAAACTGACCTAAATAACAGAGTTCGCTCACTCTGGCTCTTCTGCGATGCATTTTAACTGAGGGAAACGTGTACTACGACGGTTTTCCCACACATTCTTTGAACCTCGACGCCCTACGGTCCAGCATCACAATTATCCCGCAATCGGTACGTGCACGAACGCTCAACGCACGCCTTAACTAACAACTATTCAGCCCGAACTTTTGTCCGGGACCCTTAGGCAGAATTTGGACCCTTTTGATCAGTATGACGATGCCACGCTCAACGACGCCCTCCGTGGCGCAGGATTATATTCCCTCCAAAGCGACATGATAGACGGCAAGATTACCCTCGAAACGCCCATCAGCAGCGGGGGCGGCAACCTTTCTGTCGGCCAGCGCCAGATACTAGCGCTGGCACGGGCGATCGTCCGCAGGAGCAAACTCCTCATTCTGGATGAAGGTCTGCTGCGGCAACAACTTTCATTTGTGCATGCTTTCTGACAAGAAACCCAGCTACATCTGCCATCGACTATAAAACGGATTCTGTGATTCAAACTTCGCTGCGCAACGAGCTCGGACCGGATGTGACGCTTATCACGGTTGCGCACCGACTCCAAACCATAATGGATGCGGACAGAATTGTGCGTACGGACCTGTGTTTATCTACATGCGTGCTTATTACTTGCTTTCGTAGATGGTCCTGGATGCTGGGCGCATTGTGAGCTTCTCGTCTGGACATCGTCTACTATTATACTCATCACCGTTTGACAGGCTGAATTCGATACCCCCGCTCAGCTCCTGCGCAACGGGAAGGGCAGACTGCGCGCCCTTGTCGATGAAAGCAAAGACAGGGATGTTCTAATCGCGATGGCCAATTCGGCTGCTGGAGCAGCCACCTCATAGAGACGAAGGGATGTTGATAGCCATTATCAACTAAATATGTTACAAAATAGAACGACAATGCACTTGTTGCTGCATATATCTAGTGAGATGAGCAACACCTACCGCCTCCATTCTCCCTCCAAGCATCGCCAAGTTTTCCGTAACGTACGACGCAAGTGAGCAGGAAACTTGATTTAGCCACACGTTTATCCTCCTTCCCATTTATCCCTTCCTCCCTCCCCTGCCATCGACGATCAGCTACAAACAGAAACTGGTGTCGATTCTAGTACATCCTTCGATAATGTTTTACTGGTCACGGGGATGACAGGCAAAGTCAAGGATGGCTCTCCGCACCTGCAGCTTCATTAGTTTGGTTCTCATTCTCTATCCCCAAGCCTCTCCTTACTGCTGTTTCTGTTTCTGCACGCCGCCACCGGATAAGCATACATGCTAAAATACTACAATGTTTAATCTGCCACCAAAAGTTGAAGCTTCAGCCCCGTTGGGCCTTTATGCCCAGAATATTGGATAACCGACATGTGATTAGGAGGCGGGGAAGACGAGCATCCCTCGCAAATGATGGATTTGAGCTTCCCGCTCGAAGAGAGTGCCTTGGCCAACTGGGCTCATTTGAACGATCCAGATACACCTGAATGAATCTTCGGACGCGAAAATCATGAAAAGCCCAGGAATAGTGCAGACGAGGAAGGACCCAAAAGATCGAGCCGAAGAAGACGAGTGGAAGAGTGGGCATTGGCGGAGGAGGCTCTGCACCCAGACGCGGTGCGACAAGCAACTGAATCTACATATTACAAGTTACAACGCTGCCAGGTTCATCAACGGGCGCGTCAACGTCGGTAAGCGCCCACGTGCATAGCACTGTCACTGACCTCCGATCTCCTCCAATCCCAAGCTTGCACGCCCACTAGTACTACTGGACTAAAGATTACCGCTTCAAAACGGAACGAACTGGTCCACTCCCATATTTGACGCCCACCGCCAAACCACCCTTAACCAAGATCCCCGGCCCATCCAGCGGGAAGCCTTCGAAATACAGCCACGGATACCAGGCTCAATACGAGGCTTAAGCTTATGTCGTTGCACGTAGTATACTTCCCAAGCTGGAATTTGCAAAATGGTGCGTAGCAAGCTTTGCCCTGTTTCTACGAGCCAGCTGGCCAGTGATCTTCGCGTCCACGACCCTACGAGCTCATTACTTTCCCTTCCACCCACTCACCCTTTCTACTGTCCATCTTCTATCTCTTTCTGCCATCGTCATGCTTGTTACTGATGCTCTCGTACCCTTTCCCAGTTGTACTGCCCCCTGCTACACACCATCGGTGGTCTCCCACCAGACGACCTCGACCTAGTATCCATCCAACTTCATTGGGCGCCTGATCAGGCTCTAACTCATGCGGTTGGACGGGGTGCGTCTCATCTTCCTCTATTGCAAGTATTCGTTCGTTGACCTGTTGTCCAGTAGCATAGCACCCTGGGAGATCCATAGGGAACAGCTCGGGAAGCAGAGCGCGTCTCGTGAGGAATCCCGGAGTGGACTTGCATGGTATCTGCAGGATTCAGCACCAGGTGGAGGTCAAGCCAGGCGACGATGTATTGGTGTTTGTCGCGGAAACATCCTTGGCGCTGGGGATTGATACGGTACGTACCGGCCCACCTTCCTCTCCCTCTCACCCGTCTTGCTTCTTCTACCCATCCATCCTTCGTCTTTGAATCCCACCTTCGAAATCCAGCTACCACTTTCTTCTCCCCGACTCGTATCTTTTTGGATGCAGAGTTAACACCAAATTACAGACAGGACTACCATCATCGCCGCCGCCAGGTACCCTGCAGGCGCTTGACGAGCTCGAGAGGCACGAACGTTTGGCAGACGGGATGGTACCGCAGCTGCGTGCGCTCATGCTGGAGATGCTGTAGTGGAGACCGGACAGCGTCGCTGGTACGTTTCACTCCTCCTTTTCCTGCTTCATTTCAAACCTGCATTCCAAGTCCCGCTTTTCTGCTCTTTATCAACATGTCGTGTGCGCGCAGCTGCTGATCGTGTTTTTTCTCACAGGCTTCAGACTTCGCATGATGGAAGTCATTTCCTGGTTCGGCTATCGCGTTTCAACAAACGGCTACTGGTCCATTGTGCACGACCATTAACATATTTCCTTGATGGGGGGCATCTCGACTCGTAGTGTTGGTTCACTGCGGCAGGACCTATCGCGGATAGGTGAGCATTCTTATATCTGTCTGCCCATCTTTTCGCGCGGAAACGATCTCCTCGCACAGATCGGTGCACATTTGGATGATCATCCACATGCTTACCTCGCACTTCGGCATCTCATACCTCTCGCGAACAAGCTTGACATCCTCGCCACAGATTTCTCACCTCATGAGATGAGACATGGAGATGGATAGCATGGGCAGCGTGTGATTGGAGGATCAGCATGCGACGCATGTAGTGTGGTCCTGCAGGGCTCTGCCAGTTACTGTATCCAATTGCAATCCATTGAGTACCTTCATCCGTGTACCCGAGCTTGGAGGGATGGTTGATGGGAACTTCCGAATATCTTTATCGTCGAGCTTCAACATATCTTGCCCACTTGATTATGCGTCGACCAACTGGTATCGACATTGGGTCTTATCCGCGTGCCTCCAAAGTCTATTCCAAAACATGAACGGACAACAGCTGGCACATTATCGGATGACGAGCCAGTCACTTGGCCCACCATGAAGGACCGCACAGAAATATCCACTAGCATACAATAACGACCGACGGCTTCGCGAGGGACCTCCGAAACAAAGGCATAAAGGCCTCTCGAGTCTCCGAACAACCTTGCATATCAGAAACACCCGTCTTCGATGTCCTCTACTGGCACTGTACGTCTGCTCGTCCATGTGTTGTACTCTGACGGGGAACCTGGTCTCACCATGGACTTGCGGTGACACGACTCACGCGGGCGGCAATGATGTGTATACGATGGCACGGATCAAGGTAATCTCGCAATGGCTGATGCCTACCGAACTTCAGCTGAACGAGACTGTAATCTACCAATGGTTAGACGCTCCTAACAGCTCCGATAATTTTCAGGCTGCGCGAGACAAACATCATGAGCAGACAGGTACCTGGTTTATTGAGGGAGATGAGTACCTTCGATGGAAGGAGACGCCTGGCTCGGCTCTTTGGGTCTAAGGAACTCGTGAGTTGCCACAGTGCTCGTCGCACCCGATCACTTACATGATACCAATGCGACGCAGCGGGGTGCGGCCAAACCATCATATGGTGAGCTCCGAATGTATACATGGACGAGAGACGGCTGTTGATCATGCCACAAACCATATTCAGCTCTGCCGTCATCGGAACGATGCGCGCAGAGTGCGCACCATATACCAGCTCTGCCTGCTCCCATTTCTTCTTTGATAGCAGAAATGGTCAAACAGACCTGTCCCTGCACAACAAACTCATTCGGTCAGTCGATTGTCGCGGATATGCTTGATGGACGTTCCCTTTGAGATTTGCCTTGCTTTCCAACTTTTTTTAGTTAATTCCCTTGGTTCCGGGGTTTTATTTTGTTTTCGTTCAAGGCGGGGTTGGGGGTTTTGCCTTTCAGTTTGGGTTCAGGTTGGCTTTTCCCCGGGGGGGGTTTCTTTTTGTTTCTTTTTCGGCGGCCGGAGGTTCCTTTTGCCTTTTTTAATTGTTTTCCTTTTCACTTGTTTTTTGGTTCTTTTGGTTGCCCCTTAGGCAGAATGGCAAGCGTTCACATGTCTGATATCCACGACCCTTTGCCACATCAATGGTCCAATAATTGATGGTTGTAGTGACAAACCCGCCTTGCATGACAAAACTGGCACTGCTGCTGTACGATGTTCGATTCTCACCAAAGTCTCAGGGTCTTTATAATACTGATTACTATAGGATATTCATTCTGAGACTAGCAATATAGTAGTAATATATGTCTTGTTTACTCCCGCCCATGACATCAGAAGATCTATTATCGAGGCTCACCAGAGAGCCTCGGCCTAGCTCGTCAGCGAAGATACCAAGCCCTTCAAAACCCAATATTTGCTCACGAAGTACTTGTGACCTGCTAAGGCAAGACCTCTATAGCCAGGCTCAAGAGTGGCACTAGGAATCGACAATACACATATTAGCGTCCTAAGCTACCATGCTAGTCGTAGTATATGAACGTGGTCATAACCAGTGTATCGCCCAAATCAGGGTCCTCTGCGGGTGTCGCTGATTGCAGAGCCACTATCCGAAAGACTCTACACGCCATAGAACTTTCGATAGCAATCGCGGGCCCAGTGAATGCATAGCGGAAGACGATGTTGATCTGCGTCAAAGCAACGCAGGCTCCCAGAAGCGTCGCTCCGATAGTGGCACTAAGTCGTTCCGTGTTTAATGAAATCCCTTGTGCACGAAAATGGTCGAGACTCACAGGTAAAAGACTTGTCCGCTGTTTACAAGTTCCCGATACAGTCGAGGAAGCTTGATCCCTCCTCGCAGCAGTGTCCATAGGGGCGGCTTCACATGTTGACTTGAAGAGGACGACTGAGACGCCAGCCGAAGGCTAATTGCAATCAGCACAGATGTGTCAAAAGCCGCTTTGACCCATAGTAATGACATTGCCCATGGCTTTGCGCCCGTTAGCACGCATCGCTTCGTGCCCACGGGGTTCTGTGACTTCAAAAATCATCGTTTGAAAAGCGACGAGGTGTTTGACCTACAGATGTTTGAACTGCGAATAAGAAGAGAAAGCCGGTTCCTACGATGGCCAACCAGAACAAGGCGAAGAAAGCGGTGACTGGACGGGAGTTCGCGTAGACGGACCGCACACGGGTGAAGAACAAGAAAGAGCTGGAGCTCGTCGCTAAGATCGCTGCGATACATTCGAAGTGAGCGAGTGCCTCGCAATTGGAGACAGAGGCAACTGTATATGTTGAGAAAATAAAGCCTTGGAAACGACAAGGAACGTACTGTGCAGTGCAAGGAGTGCGATGGAGAATGCCAAGGTTCCGACTCTGGAGCAAAGTGAGCAATCACCGACCTGAAGATTCTGGCGGCACATAAGCTTACCGGGACATGAAATACGCCATCATGGACAAGCTGAAACAATATCGACGCGTAAGTCGTACTTCATCAGCAAATGTTATCAGCCAATCCCATCCAGCGACCTAGAGTTTCGTCAATTCCAGTGGAATGCCGGTAGCAGTGGGAGACCTGTCAGAGGTGTGGACTCACAGTGATGATGGCGACGTTCAGATAGCTGACCGTCAGCAAGTCGTGTGCGAGGTTAGGCGCCAGATGTGGGGATGTCATGAACGACGAGCGTCTGAGCGACCAGATGCATATATAAGAATTTAACATGGACTATGTAGGGACAATTCCGTTGTGTCCGAAAAACTTCCGAAGTCTCCATGCCAAACACGCTAAGTCAATTATGCCGCCCTATATTAGTAAGGCCGAACTATGTACAATATTAGACTGGGAAAGGGCAACGGTCTCCGATCAGCAACATTAGTGAGATATGTTACGGACTTAACTCCGACGCGCCTATGCACCGCCTTCTGACAGTGATAGAGTTTAGGTACGGTTGAGCCTAAAGGCACGACGTTGGACGGCAAGAGACCGAAGCGCATGGGGATTTTTATTCCAGAAAATGAAAGAGCCATATAAGCACCTGACTAACATGGGAAGCGTTGAAGCGAGGCAAAACTGAAACACTTTTCATGGCGATAAGGATTATTATTATTATTATTATTATTAAGGAATCAATTATCAATTTATCGAAAGCTGGGAGGAGAGCCGGAAACCACGTACACGGCCGACGGTCGGCGATGATTGAAGATATTGATAGTGTTTAAGCCAAGTTTAAGCTCCAGCTATATACCACGAGGCGGCCTGGGTCTCGTACTGACTTCTCAACTGTACTTAACTATTCAACTATGAATGAAGGTAATCAGACCTTTGCTAGCGCGGTGCTCTGACGGCGAAACCGGAGACGCCGATTTGAAGAAACGTCACAATAGAAAACTTTGTTTGTACGTTGTTTGCATCGTACCACTTCGAATTCGCTCCACCCTGCACAATTAAGTACCAGCGGCCGAAGCGGACTAGACCGAAATCTAGCTAAATCTCTGCCCTGCCGACGACGATCGGCCTCGGGCCGGTGAAGCAAGGTGGCGCGGGACAAACAAAGATTTCTATTGAGGTTTTTTCAATGTTTTCGCCAGCCATGTGGTCAAGAGAGGTTACAGCGCTTTTCATAAATGCGTGGAATTACAATTTTTGTATTTTGGTGATCGGGCCGCCACAGCTGGACCCCGAACTCGTTTTGGCTGCTGTAGCCTGTCACGATGTAATCTCTCGGTTTGCAGTCTCAATTGAAGGTACTTGTGTATACTACACCTAGTAATGTAATTTCATACTATACAATATACCCTGAGGCTCTAAAATAGCCAGCTGCCTTATCATAAGTAATGTTATGACAAGCTCTATCCATAATACTCAGTCCCTGGTCTTCATGGTGACGACGAAGGAAAGCTTTGATTGACGAAAAGGCTTGCTCAATTGGATTATAATCTGGTGAATATGGTGGCAGGAACACAAGTTTGCATACTAGGTAGATTTAGTATCGCAGACGGTCAATAACACAGAGAAATGACATACGAGCCTCATCCTCAACGAGAACGCGAATTGCCTCTGCATGATGTATGCTACAGTTATCGAGGACCAGGACACTACGAGGACCAGGGTATGGGTTTGTAAGAGGAATCTGGAAGGAATTAGTTACACAAAATATGGCTAAATATGCATTTCAGACTCACTACAAGCTCTCGCAAGAATTTTACAAACCTCTCGCTCGTCACTGAGCCCTCGAAGATGTCATGTGCAATGATGCCATCAAGAGTCAGGATGGGGAGAATAGAATACCTCTTGCCTCGTACAAAGGGTTTCCGTACTACACACCGAGTGCCCCGCTCAGACCAACCCTTGCGTCTACCCGTTGTCCTCTCATCTTTTGCCGCCTCGTCTCCAAACATGAGCTGATTTGGGTCTGTTACAAGATCACCGATGCGGTTCATGTACAAAGCACGCTTCATATCGTCACGCTCAAGAGCACGCACAGAAGTGCCCTTGGTGGTAATGTTGAGGCGGCGAAGGGTGCGGACCAATGTAGGAAGGGAGACTGTGACACCGCGCCGTTCGAGAAGCTGGTCTTGAATTTCATCGATATACATAGTATTTTTCAATGAAAGCAGGCTGCGTATGAATGAAATGTCGATTGGAGTTAGGAGTCGAGGATGGCCACGGTGCCGAGAATCTGGGTTATGCGTAGTGCCGCGAAGACGGTGCATTTTCAGAATATTGTAAACGAGGCTCTTCTTCAGGCCGAGGAGGTCACAAATTTTGTTGACTTTGATGCCATGCTCGTGAAACATGTTGGGAACGCGAGCCTTGATATCATCGGAGACGGTATGGAATGACATGTGTGCGATATCGAGTTGACGAGACGAAGGGTCTACAGGCGTGCATAAGCTTCCGGGGTCCCGTTGTGGCGGCCCGATCACCAAAATACAAAAATCGTAATTCCACGCATTTATGAAAAGCGCTGTAAATTTCGACAGTGAAAAAATCTCGATCAGTCAGATCCACGAGATCCTCGTGATATTTCGGCGCAGTTATGGGCAAGGTCACAAGGAATTGACTTGAACCTAAGGTCGTAATTATACAGTAATGTCTCGAAAATTTTCACTAGCCGTACACAAATAGTGTACCGTAGGTGCGCGCGGGATGGGTTCACAAAGTTCCCGCAAGCGAACATGAAAAAATGCGGTGCATTGTTGCAGATTTAGGGACTGGCACGGGTGACGTTAACCCGGGTGATTTCCTGCGGATAGGCCGTTAGCGCAGATACAAACGGGTACGGGTAAATTCTCACGGGTGAATGCACGATTGTGGGTACCCGTCGGGACCCGTTTGTTAGACTACATGCTGAATAATATACCATTTGAAGGCTAGCGGCCAGGCTCGTGGCGCGAGGCGGCACGGCACCTATCATATTGGACTACAACTCTAATGCTGGATATCCATCCCTCTCCACCACGTCGTTCTATGCATCGCTGTCTCGTCTTCAGCTCCATCTATTCCTCGTGCTACCTCAAACACTGCCTTTGAGCCTTCACCCTCAGCTGTCATCATCTCGCCCATCAAGCACCGACACCGACACAAGAGCACATACTCTCTAGGCAAGGATGATCGGGCTGTAGCATGCAGCAGCAGCGATGAATCCATAATATGTGTGTCTGCTGTATCAGCCATGTGCCCTCATGATCTGATTCAAACCCATTCAGCTGCCTCGACGTCGTCCTGGCAATCATCTGTGTATCACTTGTAAGATAGATATCGATGTAAACTATGGTATATCATGTAAAAAGTTAATGTATATGCTGCGGAACATACTTTTAATTTGCTTTTCATTCATATTAGTTGGAAGTAGCAACATTAATGGAGCATGCTAATTGACTGTAGACAACTTCGCACAGCGTTTGGCATATGGGAATAATCACCCACGGGTAACCCGCAACCGTGCAGGTTAACCCGGTACGGGTGGGCGTCTAAATTCCTACCCGCGGGTGAACCCCGGTTTGTACCGGGGATACCCATGCCAGTCCCTATGCAGATTGTTGCAAAGGGTGAGAAAGTGACACATACGCGTCAACATCAATAAGCGCCCACGTGCACCACCAGCCACGATTTTCGCCAGTTTCAATGCCTGCCAGCTTAGACTGATAACGTCGCCCATATCTCTAACGCACAGCCATCATCGACGCGTCATCCTCCAGTTCGTACAGAGTTAGTGTTTAGTACCTCAACCTAGCGTGCTTATCAGTCATTCGCGTCATCATTACAATAGTACTGGAATGACGCGTCGCCTGTCGGAGTCCAGCGTTCTCGCTTGAGATGGTCGCACATGCACACCAGCCCAGTCTCCGACAAGTCGGACGACGCGTCAACATCAGCAAATGCAGCTCTCTGCTAAGTACCCTCTGAATCTGTGACAACCTCGGCCACATACTGCGATAGATTAGGCTCTACGTCATGCTGGCCTGAACTAGGCGCGTCTCGCCTCCATGACGCGTTCCGTTATTGATATTGACATGTTCTCGCGCTGAATAGGTCCTTGGGAGATGCCCGGAAGGAACGCGGGATATCTGTGAGGAATCGCGGAGTCGCCTGGCACGATGTCTGCTGTATTCCGCCCATGTGGAGGTCGAACTTGACGGCGACGGGCTGGCACATGTCGTGGGGAGCATGCCCCGGGCTGGCGGTTGATACGGTGTGTGCTGACTTCATTTCCGTTCATTCATTCCGTCCATCCAACCTTCTTCTTTGGATCCTACCTTTGAACGTTTGAACCTGACCTGACACTTCCCTTCATTTCACTCGTGTATTTGTATGAATGTAGAGCTGACATCCGAGCACAGACAGGACTATCACCATCGCCGCCACTAAGTACCCCACAGGTGCTCCAGAAGCTCGAGACGCACCGGCGTTTGGACGATGACATGCTACCGCAGCTTTATGTGCTGATGGTGAAAATGTCGCAGCGCAGGCTTGGCAGTGCCGCTGGTACGTTCTCCTTCTCTGCTTTCCCGCAGACCTCGCCCAGCATTCCGATTCCCGTTTCTGCAATCTATTTCAACGTGGTGTGCGTATACAGCTACTGATGGCGTTTGGTTCTTAGGTTCTATACATCGCATGACAAAGCACATCTCTGAGGGCGCATGTCGCGGCCCCGGGGAGAGCCTCTGCTCTATCTGCACAACCCAAACGCCTGTCCCAACCGCGAGCACTTCGACCCACAGCGCCGGTTTACCGCTGCTAGGCTTGAAGAGTTATCCGTCTGGCTTCAAATAAGGACATCCCTGGAATAGCATTCGCGGACGGGGCCCAATAAGTACTCTCCGCCTCTCGTCTACCTTTTGCTGACCTGATCTCCCCGCGCAGATTGGTGTTCATCCTTACTGCTCTGGACATATGGGCTTTCTGACTCGCCGGCATCCCGGTCAAGACTGATCCATGAGGTCGTTTCAGAAACTTGTCACTCGAGCGCGCTGGTGGGTGTGGATGGATGCGCAGTGGATCTAAATGGCAGGGTAGGTTCATCTACATCGATATTGTTCTTGTCGGGTTCCCTCATTGAACACAGTGGGATAATAATCCATACGCGTCGGGAGTCAAATTGGGTGTCATGGTTTATGAAGATACCGCATTGTTGAAAGAAGTGATCGCCATCACATTTCATAAAAGTTTCAAAGGTTTATTGGTTCTACGAGTTGCCCGCAACCTCCGAGTCCGACATCCACTTCTGAAGATGTGTGTCTTATTCTTAGATTATTATTGAATGAGATAAAAGTGCTAATCTAGTACAGGTACCGTACTCCATGTGAGATCGCCACAGCAGGAGATGTTAATAGGGATGTGTGGGGTGGTGGCTGGGTAGACCCAGGCGAGCGCAGATATACGTCTTCCACGCGTCTCGGTCAATGGGCAACTGAGGATGCTCACGAAATATGTGCGCATTGCTGTTCCTGACTGATATTGATTTGAGCTTGAAGTATGTGCATGCATTTCATCTTGATAATTTAAACGAGTGTTGTTTGAACCGTGCACGCGAGCGGAAATTCCCAGGCAGCTCGCTAAAAACTTGCGATTAAACACCTCTCGAAACAGCCTTGCTTCCCAAATGATCCCACAACATCCGTATTCGATGTTCTATGCTGGCCATGTACGCCGTCTGTCCCATCCGTTGCACCCTGATGATGAACCTGATCAAATGGAAAGGTATTCCACACGACAAGTCCTAAGATCAACAACATCAACGGTAATGTCATGTATATTCTGAGCAGACCAAGAGCAGACCGGCACTTGGTTTATCGAGAGCGACGATTCCATTACACAGAAAGAGGCACTTGACTCGGTACTTTGGGTCTATGGATCTCGTGAGTCTGCCATTGAGATTGATAAGTCTGAATCCTCTTCCCGAGTTATGTAACGGGCTGCGGCAAAAGAATCCAAGCTCGACTATCTTATGATCCCGATCTCCAATATTTTTCTCCCTCCAGCATGCTGGCTACGTGCTCTAATTTTATTTCCGAATTTGAAGGTACGAATCCGACCAGCTATCGCAACATTTCTATCATTTACTTGCTGCATAGGGACCATCAAGCAAGTGCATATGCCCGTGAAGAATTATCTGGTGTCTGGCCCGTTGAAGAACGGCCCAGCATCATATGTTTGTATTAACGCCATGCTTGCTCACTCGCTGATCACTAAGACTTATCTGCCCTACATTTTACATTTTCAAAACTCACACTCCACCTGGAATATTTCCCGTTACACCCATATACTGCGATAAACGAGCATCTTTCGCACATGATGGATTGTACCTTCTTGCTCAAAGGGCATTAACGGTGAGAATGATGCGTCTCCTTTGCTCCCTTCCTGACGTATCTAAGTCTCGATTCATATTAATAGATGTAGATAGTATTCACAAAACGTAGGCGAATTATATTTCCCTTCGAACTCATCCCATGCATCTCACCTTAGGTTGAAGTTTGCTAGATTGCACGTGAGCGGATATTGCCGAGCGGCTTTTCTGCCATGTGGTCTGATGCTGTGCGCGTCTGATCGCCTCTCGAAGTAGCCTGGCTTTTCAATCGATCCCACAACATACACCTTCGATGTCCTCTGTTGGGCCGGTACGTCCGCATGCCTTAATCCAGTTAGCCACTTGATTCAATGATATACTCAAAGGTATTCAACACGACTAACGCCGGCGGCAATGCCCATATCACCAACGTCAATGGCGACTTACATGTCGTTTATACGATGACCCCAGATGAACGTAAGTGGGGAATTGACGATGTCTGCTCATCTTCAGCTGAATGTGATTTCTTAGAACACAGAATCTACCAATGGTTGGGCGCCCCGGACAGGTCAGGTAACTACATTGCAGCGCGAGAGAAGCATCACGGGAATACAGGCGCCTGGTTTATTGAGGGGGAGGAATACATTAAATGGAAAGGCACTCCTGACTCTGCACTGTGGATCTATGGGACTCGTGAGTCTCACATACAGCGCCATCAGCCTCAATGCTCATTATACCTGCTGCAGCGGGATGCGGTAAAACCATCATATGGTGAGGTTCAATGAGTCGTTTCTAATGATTTATGGCACTGATCGCGGCGTGATGTATGATCAGCTCAACTGCCATCGACGAGGTGCTACGTCTCTGTGAAGCATACCCAACATATGCATGCGCCTACTTCTTCTTCGACAACAGGAGCGCACAAAAGGATCAATCTCTGCACGATAAATTCCTTCGCTCCATGATTCAGCAGCTATGTGATCAGTCCGATGGCGTACCCGTGCCAATGATTGAGGTTTATGGCAACGGACGCCAACAAGTATCCGCGGCGGCCCTTCAAGATACGCTCCAGAGAATCGTCGACGGATTCCAGCACACTTACATTCTAATAGACGCGCTCGACGAATGCACCGATAGGGAGAAGGTGCTGATTTGGATCGAAGAGCTCTTGCAACGCAAAGCGGGCAATGTTCATATCTTGCTCTCCAGTCGGCCAGAGAAAGACATCATAGACAAGCTGCAGTGCATGGTATCTCTTGCCCGTGCGCCTATCAATGGAAAATCTGCAGATAGCGACATCGAAACATATCTCGATGCAATGCTTTCGAAGATGACCGGGTGGAATGCACAAACAATAGCGCGTGTCAGAGACGCGTTAATTGCAGGCGCTGATGGAATGTCAGTATCAAGGCCACGGAAATACAAGTTTGCATGCACTGATGGTCTTCCAGGTTCCGATGGGTTGCTTTACAGATAGCAGATCTTTCTAGATGCCGCACTCGGAGGGCTGTGGATGACCAGCTACGAGCGCTGCCAAAAGATCTGGACGGGATGTACGAGAGAGCTCTGTTGAAAAGCCATAATCAGCTGGAACTGAAAGCATTTCTTCTCTGGCTGGCGTTTTCAATCCGCCCTCTTCAGCTTATAGAGCTGGCTGATGTTGTCACGGTGGACTCCTCGTCGAGCGATCTTCCGTCCTATGATCCCGATCTTCAATATTTTGCTCCCTCCGACATGCTGGACACGTGCTGCAGTTTCGTTACTGAGGTGGAAGGTATGAATGCAGACAGTCATCTCG
Source organism: Athelia psychrophila (assembly GCA_001630335.1). Lineage (NCBI taxonomy): Eukaryota > Fungi > Basidiomycota > Agaricomycetes > Atheliales > Atheliaceae > Athelia > Athelia psychrophila. Next base: position 213,807 of record KV417491.1, on the reverse strand, counting down.
AATTTTTCATTATCTGATGATTTTCTAGGTCGGGTCAAGCTGGCTCACATGTCTATCAAGGATTATCTGGTGTCCGACCGTTTGAAGGATGGACTAGCGTCATATTTTAGCATCGACGCAATGCGGGCTCACTCGCTAATCACCAAGACTTGTCTAGCCTATCTTTGTCACCTCCGGCGCTTTCCCTCTATCGACGACTCCGTATTGGAATTGTTCCCGTTGAGCACTTATGCCGCCCAACATTGGATAAACCACATGCGATTGGGCGGAGGTGAAGACGCGCATCTGTCGCAAGTTATGCATTCTATCTTCTCCTTAGAAGAAAGCGCATTAGCCACCTGGGTTCGGTTGGACGATCCCGATGAAGATGAATGGCATCCCAGGCGGAGAAATCATGAAAAGCAATCTTCGGAAATTGCTGCGCCCTTATATTATGCTTGTATCAATGGTATGGAACGGGTAGCAGATCAGCTCCTGATGGGTGGCGCAGCCGCGGATGCGCAAGGAGGAAAGTACGGAAGTGCGCTGCAGGCCGCATCGACGAGAGGCTACGAGGCTGTCGTCAAATTGCTGCTAGAGCATGGGGCAGATGTAAATGCGCAAGGAGGAACATACGGCAACGCGCTGCAGGCCGCATCATACGGAGGCCTCGAAGCAATCGCTCGTTTGCTGGTCGCGCAGGGTGCAGATGTGAATGCGCAAGGGGGGGAGTATGGAAACGCGCTGCAGGCATCATCGGTTCGGGGCCATGTTGCCATCGTCCGGTTGTTGCTCAAGAAGGGCGCAGACGTGAATGCGCAGGGCGGACCGTGCGGAAACGCACTTCAGGTTGCCTCGGAGGGAGGTCATCATGTTATTGTCCATTTGCTGCTCGCGCAGGGTGCGGATGTGAATGCGCAAGGAGGAGCGTACGGAGCCGCACTGCAGGCCGCATCGTGGATGGGACGCGATGCCATCGTCCGGGTGCTGCTCAAAAAGGGGGCCAACGTGAACGCGCAAGGAGGGCGCTTCGGAACCGCGCTGCAGGCCGCGTCGGGGATGGGACACGATGGCACTGTCCGGTTGCTTCTCGAGCAGGGTGCAGATGCGAGTGCGCAAGGAGGTTACTACGGAACCGCGTTGCAGGCCGCATCGCTGGAGGGCTATGATAGCATCGTACAGATGCTGCTCGAGAACGGCGCGGATGTGAATACGCCAGGAGGAGCATACGGCACTGCGCTGAAAGCAGCCAGATCGGAACACTCTTTCGAAGCACCAAGACACAAAGGCCGTGAACTGGCCGTGAGGCTACTCCTCGAGCACGGTGCGATTGACGATGACTCAGAGTGGGATTTGAGTGAGCGTAACGAGGATGAGGGCAGCGATAAGCAATATGACGAAGTGGAAGGCAGCACAGAAACCGAGGGAGCTGAATGTGGCAGCGATAACGGTTCGGATGAAGAAGAGTGGGCGTCGGCGGAAGAGCATGCAGATGATAGAACCGTAGATTAGAAATAGTGTACATGGTACTCGACCATTGTACAGCATAGAGACTTTGATGGCCATTTTTCAGTATCGTTGAAGTATTGCTTCAGTTTTAGTGCATCTTGCAGCACAGCTATTTTGCGTACCTCGAGGCGAAATCTTGCCTACCGTGGATTAAATTTGCCTGCATCTTGCAAGTATAAATTCAACATGTGGAGGTATTTCTGATCAGTGTCAGCATCCCAATATTTCAATATTTGTGATTGGTCTTACCGAAAGACAATATCAGAGGACAGCAAAGAAGCAGGGAAGCCGGTGGAGATGGATACCGTATAGAGATCTGGGTGGAAAACGGAGCAAGGCACTAGAGGATATTGATTTGTGAATTGTAGCTCAGAATCTGGAGATACATGAAGGGTTCTCAGCTGGTAGAATTGAAGATCTTGGTTCCTGAGAAAATATCAATGACAAGGTGTAGCCATGCAACAGTCCGGCCGTTGCTCGCTCGTGAGTTGACATTTACGGACCGCCCGCCCTCCTCAAAACCGAGCAGCGCGAGTGATTTAACCTGTCGAAATACAGGCTGGTTTCCAGTGGGTTTCTGGGTGAACAGAATACGATTGTTGCCGTCAGGACTCGTCGTGATCGACGTTTGCTGAAAAGGGTGATCGTGTTCAAAATTGGAATCCAAATTAGCCATGCGCCCCCACTGCATCCGGTAAGTATTCTTCGTCGACCCCCAGCCAGAATAACCTTCACCGTCTACGACATGCTTTCAATTTATTGGCTCATATGTAGCGATATACCAGGCTGATATCTTTGAGCTCCGAATACGAAGTTTAGGCGTTTCAGATAGTTTACTGCATGCAGAGCAAGCACAATGGTGCGTAGCGATCGAGCTTTGCCCTCCTTCTCTCAGCCAGTGATCTTCGTTTCCATGACCCTCCGAGCTCATCTTGTGCCCTTCGCCCGTCGCTTTCCTATGCCCCTCCTTCTCTGCATTTGTATACCCCCAACACTCGATACTGACACCTTACCTTTCTCAGCTATGCTACCGTCTTCTACAGACCATCAGCGGCCTCACGCAATAGAACCTCGCCCAAGTACCCAACGGATGTAACCCATGCGGCTGCACGAAGTGAGCCCCATCTTTCTGTATGACGAGAGTCCCGTTATTGACCTGTTCTCGCTGATAGTGCCTCGGGAGAGCCCAATAGGAACGCGTGATATCTGGGGCAATCATAACATGGTCTTGCACGATATATGCTGGACCCAGCACCATGGGGAGGTCCAGTTATGTGCGAAGTGTTCGCATATGTCGTGGGGAGCATGCTCGGGGCTGGGGCTTGATACGGTGCGTACTGGTTCCACTTTGCACTTTCCCTCATCCTTCTTTCTTCCTGCTGCCCATCTATCCTTCTTCTTTTGATTCTACCTTTAAACTCCACCTATCCCTTCCTTTCCTTCCTGCGTATATCTTTTTGGGTGTGGAGCTGACATACGAGTACAGACAGGACTATCGCCGTGGCCACCACCAGATACCCCGAAGGTGGAGCAGAGCTGGCGTTTAGTCATGCTATCGCAACTACCTGCCCTCATGCTAGAGATGTTGCAACGGAGGGCTGGTGGTGTTACATGTACGTTCTCCTGCCTTCCCGCATACCATACCCCACATTCCGATTCCGGTTTCTCGGTTCTTTTCCAACGTGTTGTGTACAGCTGCTGATGGTGCTTGGTGTTCATAGACTTCGCACTTCGCGTGATGAAGGTTATCTCTGGGCGGCTCTCGTATCCGCCGGGACAACCACTGCCACTGGGCACGACGTGAACAGCTCGCCCAATGAGGAGCGCCTCGAACCCCACCGCCGGCTGCCTGTCTCAGGACTTGAAGAACTGTCCGTCCGTCTGTAAAGAAGGATACCCCTGAACGGGGGATGGGTAAGCACTCTCCATCTCTGTTCTGCTTTTCGTGCTGGCCTGATCTCTGCGTACAGATCGCTGTTCACCAGGCCTCGTGGGCTCTCCGCATCGCCGACACCACGTCTACGCCAATCGGCTAGATGTTGTTCGGAGATGGTTTCAACGGGCAAGTGGTGTCTTTCTCGGTCCATTTTGCGCTTTGGGAGAGCGGGGAAGGCGAGAGGAGGGAAGGGCCAGCCGACGATGCACCTGAGGGATTACGACTATCATGGGTTTTCTTCGACTGTGTACCTCGCTCTGGTAAGCTTCGACATGTCTTCTCTATCCGATTCATACTGACCATCCAAATAGCTCGTAGTGCCCCAAACCGTCATCGGCATGCTCGGCGCACAGCCGTACACATCGCCGGTCTTCTTGCGGCGCGCCTCACAGTCGTCCTGTTCATTTACAACATGCCGCTCCACGCACTATCTCCAATCCCTGACGCGCATGTCATGCCCTCCAAACATCCATCAAGGAGATCGCGCGGTACATGGTCATTGTGCTCGTCGTCGAGGACATGGCCATACCCCATATCATCTACCTCCTCAAGCGATTCGCGGGGACCATGTGGGACGATGGAGGCGACGACCGGTGTACATCTACAATTGGACGACTATCCCCACCGACCACTGTCATCGCCGTGACTCGTGGAACAAACATCTTCCTCTCGCATCTACCCATCGCACATTCCTCCCGATAACGAATTCGACACTTACGCTCTGGGCGATGTGGGCATCCCGTTTCGCGTAACGATGACGCAGGAGAAGTTCATGTGGGGCATACCGAACAGCGTGCTTAACCAGGGTGGGGCCGTTCAGGTGATGGACAGGTAGTTCTAGGATCGCGATCAGACCTACAGATTTCATCGCTTAGAAGCTGGGTGATGGCGACGCAGAGCATTAATATGGTGGGGGTGGGGGCCAAGCTACGACACTACATGACTGCCTATTTCTGCGTTGGGTTTTTGGTTGACGTGCTATCGTCTGTATTGTATGCTCAATATGCTATCTTTGTCCTTTATGCTACCATCCAATTGCAATTGCAATGTGTCGAGTACCTTTGCCTACATACGAGCATGAGCGGCGGCACGAGGCGGCGTGTGTCTCGTAGTGACTCCTCATTAGCATGAATGAAGGTAATCAGTCCTTTGTAGTGGTGCTGTTAACATGGTAGCTCTAAATTGCAGGTAGGTTCAGCCTTTCCAGCGATGTGGTTGTTATGTTGCGTCATTCAATGCAGTGGGGTAGGCTTGCATACGCGTGGGGGGCCGAAATGGATGCTGTAATTCAAATTCAATGTGAAGATGGCGCATCTTTGAAAAGCCTGATCAGTGTCACCAACAAGCTTCCCACGACACGGTTTCCTGTGGTCTCCGGTCACCAGTGTCCACTGCTTTCCCTCAAGCCTCCTTCAGAGCCCGTTCTTTTCGTGAATTACCTTATTTTGACGTTAAAATCCTTTCGTGCATTCCATATGGACAATGAGCGTGGTCGAAACGAGTCAAATGACATTGCCTTCCACATGAGCGGATATGGATCCCGAGCGGCCCCCTCTGGATCTGGACGACTGCCATGCGGCCCAATATTGCGGACTAGCTGTGGGCGTCTAATTGCAACAAATACCACTTCGAACAACCTTGCTTGCCAATCGATCCCGCAACATCCGTCTTCGATGTCCTTCGCTGGCCCTGTGGGTCTTCTTTGTCATATGCTGTACCTTGATGTGAAACCTGATCTAATGATACACTTCAAGGTAAACACTACACATGAGGGCGGAAATGCTCAGATCACCAACATCAACGGAAATGTCACTTATATCTTGAGTGATGACAAAGGTAACGGCTGACCACATGCCATCCCATCTTCTTCCAAATCGCTCATGCAACATGGTGTATTGCAGCGGACAAGATATGGAAATGGCTGGATGCCCCGGACAGCTCAGGCAACTTTCTGGCAGCGCGGGAGAAGCATCACGAACAAACAGGCACCTGGTTTATCGAGGGAGAAGAGTACCTCAGATGGAAAGAAACACCTGACCCGGCACTTTGGGTATATGGAACTCGTGAGTCCCTACAGCACTCGTCGCACACCCTCACTTACATGATGATACCAATGCGACGTAGCGGGGTGCGGTAAAACCATCATATGGTAAGCTCTGAATGTGCACATGAATGAGAGACGGCAATTGATCATGTCGCAAACCATAGTCAGCTCTACCGTCATCGAACAGATTCGCGCAAAATGCACAGCAGACCCCAGCTCTGCCTGCGCGTATTTCTTTTTTGATAACAGAAATGCCCAAACAGACCTGTCCTTACACAACAAACTCATTCGGTCAATAATCCGACCGGTGTCTCATCAGGCTTCCGGCGTTCCAGCGTCGTTGGTGGAGCTGTATGGCGGCGGACATGAGCAGCCTTCCATTGCATCGCTTGAGCTCACCCTCCAGGAGATCTTGAACGGATTTGAACACGCGTACATCATCATCGATGCGGTGGATGAATGTACCGATAGGGAGAAGGTCCTGGCATGGGTAGAGCGCCTTACCCAAGGTAAAACAGGCAACATTCAAGTTCTGTTCTCAAGTCGGCCAGAACCGGATATCTAAGAGAAACTGCAGTTTATAGTATCTCTTGGTCGTGTGACCCTTAATAGCAGGCTCGCAGAAAAGGGTATTGAGATGTACATTGATGCAATGTTGTCCATGATGATCAACAAGTGGGATGCACAGACCATAGCGCGCGTCAGGGCTGCATTGATTATACGTTCGGACGGAATGTATGTTTCAATTCCGCTAAAGTGTAGCCTCCTCTGTACTGATGGTTCATTAGGTTCCGATGGGTCGCTTTGCAAATATCGGAGCTGTTAAAGTGCCGCACTCGGAGGGCCGTGGACGACCAACTGCAAAATTTGCCCAAGGACCTGGAGGGTATGTATGAAAGATCTCTTTTGAAGAGTTCTCATCACCAGGACCTCAAGCAATTTCTCATGTGGCTGGCGTTCTCTTCTCGCCCCCTTGAGTTAGCAGAGCTCGCTGATGTTGTAACGGTGGATCTTTCATCAAAAGGCCGGCCGTCGTATGATCCAGAACTTCGATATTTTGGCCCTGCAGATATGGTTATCGCATGCTTGAGCTTTGTGACTGAGATTGAAGGTACGCCATAGGAAATCGGATGAATACTGAAGTTTCTAAGTGGTGATTTAGGAGAGAAGGGATCCAAATTTAATGGAAGCCTAACATCCAGACGCATCATCAAGCTGGCGCACATGTCCGTTAAGGATTATCTGGTGTCTGACCGGTTGAAGAATGGCCCGGCTTCGTATTTCGGCATCGACGCCGTGCTTGCCCACTCGATGATCACGAAGACTTGTCTGGCCTACCTTTTCCATCTCCAAAATTTGTGCTCCATTGACGACTCTGTGTTGTAATCTTTCCCATTGGGAACTTATGCCACAAGATACTGGATCAAACACATGCAATTAGGGGGTGGCGAAGAAGAGCATCTCTCGCAAATGATGGATTGCATCTTCTCCCTCAAACAGAGTGCTCTAGCTAACTGGGTCCGCTTGGTCGATCCAGATGAATTTGAATGGAGCAGCACACGCAAGAATTATGGAAAATCATCTGCCAAAATAGCGGCGCCGTTGTACTATGCTTGTATCCATGGTCTACACCGGATAGTACGTCAGCTTCTGATAGGTGGAGCTGATGCGAATGCGCAAGGAAGGTGTTACAGTAATCCGCTGCAGCCCGCATCGTCGAATAACAACCACGATATTGTTTGTTTGCTGCTCAAGGAGGGCGTAGACGTGAAAGCGCAAGGAGGGAGTCACGGCACCGCGCTACAGGCAGCATCACGACATGGCCACGACGCCGTTGTCCGCTTGCTGCTCGAGCAGCGCGCAGATGTGAATGCACAAGGAGGGCGGTACGGAAATGCGCTGCAGGCCGCATCGGAGGGAGGACACGATGCCACGGTCCGGTTGCTGCTCGAGAAGGGCGCGGATGTGAATGCGCGTAAAAATTTCGATGGAAATGCGCTGCATGCCGCATCGGAGGGAGGTCACGATGCCATGGCCCGGTTGCTGCTCGAACAGGGTGCAGATGTGAATGCACAAGGCGGCCAGGATGGAAACGCGCTGCAGGCCGCGTCACACTGGGGCCACGATGCTGTCGTCAGATTGCTGCTGAGACAGGGCGCAGACGTGAATGCGGAGGGAGGGCCCCACGGAAATGCGCTACAGGCCGCATCGGCAGCTGGCCACGATGCCATCGTCCGGATGCTGCTCGAGCAGGGTGCAGATGTGAATGTGCAAGGAGGTATGTTTCGAAATGCGCTGCAGGCTGCATCATGCTGGGGCCGCGATGCCATGGTCCGGCTGCTGCTCGAGCAGGGTGCGGATGTGAATGCGCAAGGAGGGAGGTATGGACAAGCGCTGCAGGCTGCATCTAAGGAAGGTCATATTGATATCGCCCGGATGATGCTTGAGAGAGGCGCAGGCGTGAACGCGCAAGGAGGGGTATTCGACAACACGCTGCAGGCCGCATCGTCGAATGGCCACGACGATATTGTTCATTTGCCGCTCGAGGAGGGCGCCGATGTGAATGCGCAAGGATGGCGTCACGGAACCGGGCTGCAGGCTGCATCTGAGGAAGGCAACAATGTTATCGTCCAGATGCTGCTTGAGAGAGGCGCAGGTGTGAACGCGCAAGGAGGGGTATTCGGCAACGCGCTGCAGGCCGCATCAGCGGGTGGCAACGGTATTATCGTCCGGCGGCTTCTCGATCATGGCGTACATGACAATGCTCATGGGGGGCGCTACGGAAACGCGCTGCAGGCTGCATCGCATAATGGCTACGACTCTGTGGCCCAGTTGCTGCTCTGGCGGGGCGCAGATGTGAATGCAAAAGGAGGGCACTTTGGCAGCGCGCTGAAAGCAGGCAGACACGAAGCACGAGTATACGGTTAGAATGACCTCTCACGACCACGACACAAAGGCCATGAGCTGACCGAGACGCGATTAATCGAGTGCGGTGCCATTGACGAGGACGAGGAGGGACGAGCAAAGAGGTACAGGGAGGACGAGGAGAATGAAGAGCAAGATGACGAAGCGGGGCGGCGCGGCAATAAAAGCAGACGAACGTGGGGGGGCAGTGGTTCAGAAGACGAGTGGACGTCGCCGCAGGATGGCGCGGAGGATATGTAGCGACGAAGGTTAGATAGTTGTGCATTCTCTAGCACGGAACAAGTGTTTGTAATTTACCCGAATTGCTTATGCTTTTGTTCATCTTGCAGCGCAGATATTGGGCATGCATAGAGGCGTGGACGGCTTCGCACGATGTATGAGATGGCACTGCACCTCAAAATCTCAAAATCACTTTTTAAATCTATATCCGCGGGAACGCCTCATGACGGGGTGGGGTGCTCACAAAAAGGCCTTCTGGCTGAGTGGAGTGAGTCATTTCTGCTTCTGCGTCATGGGCTTTGCTCGTTTGACCCTTGCTCTTAGCGCAAGTGGGAGAATGATTAGGCGGTAGAGAGCACGTGCAGGCTGCATGCTCAGGGCTAGGGACACGACCGAGTTTTTGGGCTGCGGGGAAGGTTCAGCCAAAATGTTTTCGCAAGCCATGTGGTTAAAGCCGGGTGCGGGTTAGGTTCAGCCGCAAAGTTCTCGCAAGCGAACTTGAAAAAATGCACATATCCTTTTGGTTATAAATGATGTGGACGTGGTGCATTGTTGCAAAGGGTGAGAAAGTGACACATAGGCGTCAACACCAACAAGCGCCCGCCACCAACAGCCACGATGTTCACCAGTTTCAATGCCTGCCCTTGCACTCGCCGAACAGCCTGGACTGAGAACGTTGCCCATCTCTCGACTACTCGAATGAATAACGCCCGCCATCCTCCAGCTCGTCCAGAATCGAGGGAGCTCAACCTGGCGTGCTTATCGGTCACTCGCATCATCATTACACTAGAATGTCGCGTTGCTTGTCGGAGTCGTGCTCGCGGTTGCACGACTTCTGGAGATGTAGTGATATCATCGCACATGCACACGAGCCCAGTATTTAGCCGACGTTCAACCGACGACGCGTCAACATCAGCGAGTGCCGGTCTCCTTGTGCTATGCTACCCTCTGTGTCCTCCCGCAAGACAACCTCGGTCACATCTTGCGATAGATCAGGCTCTACATCGTGCTGGCCTGAACTAGGCGCGTCTCGTCTCCATGGCGCGTTCCGTTATTGACATGTTCTCGCCCTGAATAGTACCTTGGGAGATGCCCGGAAGGAACGCGTGATATCTGATGAGGAATCGCGGAGTCGCCTTGCACGATATCTGCTGTATTCAGCCCATGTGGAGGTCGAACTTGACGGCGACGGGCTGGCACATGTCGTGGAGAGCATGCCCCGGGCTGGAGGTTGATACGGTGTGCGCTGACTTCATTTCCATTCATCCATTCCGTCCATCCAACCTTCTTCTATGGATCCTACCTTTGAACGTTTGAACCTCACCTAACACTTCCCTTCATTTCACTCGTGTCTTTGTATGAATGTAGAGCTGACATCCGAGCACAGACAGGACTATCACCATCGCCGCCGCCAAGTACCCCGCAGGTGCTCCAGAAGCTCTAGACGCACCGACGTTTGGACGATGACATGCTACCGCAGCTGCATGTACTGATAGTGAAGACATCGCAGTGTAGGCCTAGCAGTGTCCCTAGTACGTTCTCCTTCGCTGCTTTCCCGCATACTACGCCCAGCATTCCGATTCCCATTTCTGTGGTCTAGTTCAACATGTTGTGCATATGCAGCTACTGATAGCGTTTGGTTCACAGATTCTATACATCGCGTGACGAAGCACATCTCTGAGGGCGGATTTCGCGTCCCCGGGGACAACCTCTGTGTTTGTCCCAACCCTAAGCACTTCGAGCCACAGCGCTGTTTCATTTCTGCGGCAGTTGAAGAGCTATATGTCTGGCTTCAAAGAAGAACGTCCCCCAGGCAGTTTTGCGGACGGGGGACGGGTAAGCACTTTTCATCTCTGGCCTGCTTTTCATGCTGACCTGATCTCCGCGCACAGACCGCTGTTCATATTTACTGTCCTGGGCCTGTGGGCTTTCCGGCTCGCCGGCATCTCACTCAAGATGAAGCAATGGCGTCGTTTCGGAAATTGGTCACTCGGGAGTCGAGCGCGCTAGTAGGATGTGAACGAGGGATGGAGGCAGGGGCTGGTGGACGATGAACCTGGTGAATTGTGGTTATCGTCATTTTCTGCGACTGTACATCGCTTGAGTAAGCCTTCAACATGTCTTCCTTGTCCGGTCTCCACCAACCTTTGAAATAGTTCGTTGTGGCCAACACCTTCCTTTCGCTGGGGGCCGGCTGAGCATCACATGTAGGAGAAGTAAACGAACAGTTATGCCTGTATTATATATTCAATGCCCTATCTTGGGCTTTTATGCTATCGGGCCTCGACGCGTTGCCATTTTGAAATGTGTCGTAACTTAGTCGTAACGGGAAGGCGATGTGGCCTGATGCGGCCAGGGACCATCACGAATGTGTCATTCCAAAAGAGGAAGGAGCGCCCAGAATGAATAGGAAGTGCACGTGACTATTGCGCTAATTAGTAATTGAAACGATCGGAAACATCGGAACAAACCGGGTTATCGTCATTATGGGGGTGGAGAGACCTTGCAAGCAAGGTAACATATGACTAATATGGTCACCCTGTGTACGATCGTCAGGGTTCAAACTTCTTGCAAACTTCCCGTCTGTTCCCTCCAGCATCCACAGACAGGTCTTCATTGCTTTCCTCGTGCCTCTGAACGCGATCGCTCGAGGAGATGGATATATCGGAAATCGTACAGCAGACGCAGGCCGCAACATATGTCACCTGGTGTGCATTATCGGTGCGTTTTTTGCTTCAAACTTTCCACGGCGTCCTTCTGAAGGTGTCCTAGCTTTGGAGTTGGGACTGGGCACTTGCCCTGGCGGAAGAATACGAAACAGTGAAGATATGTGGGCGAAGTTGTGCCATGCTTGCTTATGTTATAGCACGGATCAGCACTGGGATACTTTGCGTTTTCGTCCTGGTGTTTTATATGGGAACACTGAGTAAGCTTTGTCTATCTGCATTCGATATTCTGTTTGCTCATTACACAGTGACACCACCGTATAGACAACGATTGTAACTCCTCCGCATTCTTGGGCATCGGCATCAGCATAACCATTGGAAACGCCGCGAAATCATGCCTGTTCCTTATGCGTGTCCGCGCAATCTACAGCAACTCCAAGCTAGTCACAGTGATTGCGGGAGTGGGGTGGCTTGGTGTAGTGGGTACGCGGGCTACGGTTGCGTTTTTGGTACACACGTCTGTGAGTCCAGCTCCTTCAAGCTCCTTCAATTCGCTCATTTCACTCATAATATGCGAACTATCTCTGTAGCCCGTGCCAGGACAGACCGGGTTCTGTGCTATTTCTGGTTTTGCATCAATCACCGTCATTGCTCTGTGGTTGAACTGGGCATACGATACCTGTATCTATATCGCGATTTCCGTCAGGCTAACCAGCTACACGACATCAAGTACCAATTCCAGGAATTTATCGTCCCTCCGTGGCGACGGCCTTCCCCACACAATGCGTCACCTACTCAATGATGGACATGCTTACTACTTGTACGTCTTTGCCATTTCCCCTGTGTCCTACGGTATTAAACGCACAATCTCCAGCACCACCATCTTCTTTACTCTTTTTGCAGCCATTATTACCATTTCACCTCAAATTGGCCCAACCGTTCGAGCGTCCCTTCCCATACCATCGTTTGCCATAGAGACCAACATGACGTGCAAAATATTTCGCGCAATGATTCTCCGCTCGGTGGACGTTGATCACAACGTGTTTTTGACACCAGTGGAGACGCACACAACCGCGACGTCCTTCGAGCTTACGGCGTTGGAACTTCAAACGCAGACACCGGACGAGCGAGAGAAAGTCTAGTGAACGTTACCATGTGGTATATGTATGTTGACAGGTAGATCACATGTCCTTTGCACATGCCATGAGACTGCTAACTGGTTATTCCAAACAGTTACAATATCCGCATCGCCGACCCCACCCGTCTCGTTATATATAATAGCGGTGAAGGATGTGGAAAACCTACCTCGCCGCTCCACTGACTGAACATCAGCACGAAGGTCCGACATCTAGATCTCATCTGTCAGCAGTCGAGGCGCTCGTTGACAATCTTGAGATTATCAGCCGCTGTCGGAGAAGCACATTTCTTGGGCCTGCAGCTGGCCAGTCGGTTCGCATTCGAATATAGACACTCGACGTTATTAATGAAAGCCCTGATGATTCGCTACGTACACTACAGTAATTGTCTCTCAGCTTCAACTTCGACCCTTTGCTGTACTCGCAACTTTACTCCAACTTTACTGCCAGATTCTGAAGGGTGAACACACGGCCGCGGGGCGCACGCCCACCTTCTCACGATAGCAATGGTTCAATGGATCGGCAGCGACATGAAAGGCGTGAACCTGTTATTCTTCACTCTGTTCCCAACTTCCCGTTCACCTCTGCCTATATCTCGCGGGATACACGGCCCAAAGATTCTTAGCAAGACGACATCCTCCATGTATGCCCAATCTGCAAGAATCTTACCATGAGGCATGTCGTCGCTGAAGTAATGGCCTGTTCAAGCGTCAGCATATGATGGTATTTGCGATTTGAATTCAAACATCATTTGCTATGCATATGCAGCTGTGGATCGACAGCCGAGCATTGAGCAGTGGCTTTTCCTGTGTTTCGAAGAAGTCTGTGAGCAGCTGACCGACAAATGCAGATGCCCGACCCCAGTGCTAGCAGCTCAGGATGGACTCGGAGTGCGGAAGTTGGTTCTCCAAGCGGTGGCGTAACATCAGCCGTATGGGATCGCAGGCGCAGAAATTACGGAAAGCCATCTGCAGCAATTTCTTATCTAGATGAGAGCACCGAAGACTAAAGTAAATGTATACCACCGTCGCGATTTCTGTTTCTGTATTCATAATAACCTTTAGTTCATCTCACAGGGATCCCGGGTATTTGGCGTATTTTATTCAGCAGTCCCGATAGCAATCTGTTGCGCGTACGGATCCATCGTCGCCTGTTGAGGAAGAATCAGAGTATTAAAAATGGTAGAGTCGTGGACTAATGATATTTACCGCAGTGATAGTCAGTGCTGTTGGACGTGATTTGCCGCTGGAATGAGGACAGCGAGCGAGATGGAAAGAAGCCACAGAGGTGTACCTCATGGAGGTCTGATATAGTCCCATTCAAACTGACCGCAGTGCTGTAACATGATTCACAGGCTTTTCAGCATGGTTATCGTTAGTCGGGCACGAACTCACAAGGTTGCGATAACATCGTACGAGGAGTTTACTGACAAGTCGTATCCGATCCCTGAGCCATTTAGATTTGCAGTGTCTGCCCACATCGTCAGTTCACCAATTCCACTTCAGAATACCCGCAGTGCGGCTACCTACCCTGGCGCATTTGGCTTCTTTCTCGGAAAGCTTGTTATTGAAAAGTTCTTGAATTTGAATGCGAAGCGACAGCGGATGGCGCAGCTGCAGCTGCAGGCTAGGGAGTACATTTCACGGTGTGTGATTGGCCTCACTGGCATATCAATCTCAATTGGTGCCATCGAGACTCGATATCTATTAAAACGGATGAGTATTGTTATTCGGGATCTGGAATTGGGAATTGGGATGTGCGAACCTACAACCAGCCGAAGCATTCTCAAGGCGTTTCAGTCTACCACTAAGTTACAGCTGGCACGGACGCAAGAGTAAAGAGTCGCTGCGGTGTGCCCCCATCCTGCCGTCTGAAACCCGAATCTAAATCGAGCTGTCCTCCTGATTGACGTCATGGCGCGTTCGTGAGACATTGCTGTATTCCTCGACTCGGATTCCTGATTCTGAAATATACGTGGACTGCGCATCCGAGGCAAGGCATTGGCTGGGAGTAGTTCTGCGATCCAGTGACTGAACGGCCTCTGACGTGGCAGCGGAGGCAGAGGGACGCGACATTTGCGTTTACAATGAGGATGCCTTGCATTCGTACTGTATATTCGGAGTGTTTAGGACCTCATGAGATGTGGGATTTACATCATCCCCGACTGCAGCACTCACCTTGTCGACCACTGTCGCTCTTCCAATACCCAACTCTCTCCCCCTCCCTCTCCCGTGCCAATCTGCCAGCCACGATGAATTCGCAATTCCAGTGTTCAACACCAGAACTGGTTTCCGCTTTTTAGAAGACGCCCGTCAAGTGACGCCAAATCGGCCAAGGGGTTGGAAGACATTGGACGCTATAGCCAGATAAGCGGACGGTATGTGGGCCGTGTCCCAGAAAACGGGTATTGAGCGCGCCGCAAGGTGAGTGCAGCTCTAAGTCCGTGGAGTGACCGGACACGAACGCCGAGGGCACGAAGTGCGTGGTACTGCCACTGCCATCGCATTGGCGCTGGTCTATGAGGGAGGGCATTCGGGCGAGAAACAGGCGAGTTTCCAGCGCGGTGAACAGAATACCGGCGTTCTTTGTCACCGCCGTCCAGCCCATTCCCGCTTGCCCGCACCCATCACTGAAATGACGATAACAGCTTCAAAGCGAATCGAATTAGTCCAACCTAAGATGCCCACAGCCAGATAACACTTCGCCGAGAACCTTGGCCCGTCCAGCGTGCCCGGTAGTTTTTGTACTACTCGCCCGTGGCGTGTTAAGCATGCGGCCACAGATGCCAGGCTCGTACCCGAATGCGAGATTTATGCAGTTGCACGTATTATAACGCCAAAGCAGAAACTTTAGAAATGGTGCGTAGCCAGCTTTGCCCTGTTTCTACAAGCCAACCGCCCAGCGATCTTCGTGGCCATGGCCCATGACCCTGCGAGCTCATCACTTTCCCTTAGTCCCTCCACTTCTACTGCCCCTCTTGTATCTCTTTCTGCCATCCTCATGCTTGGTACTGACGCACTACTCATGCTCTTTCCCAGTCATGCTACTCTCTACCACACCATAAGTGGCCTCCCGTAAGACGACCTCAACCTAGTACCCCTTCAACTCGATCGTGCGCCTGAACAAGCTCAACCCAATGCGGCTGGACGAGGTGGGCCTCATCTTCTTCCATGACCAGCGTTCAGTGATTGACCTTTTCTGCAGCTGAATAGTACCCTGGGAGATGCGCTGGGAACAGTTCGGGAAGCGGGGCGTGGTGTCGGGCGAGGAATCACATAGTGGGCTTACACGATATCTGCTGGATTCGGCGCCATATGGAAGACGAGCTGGGCGACGATGGGCTGGTGTATGTCGCGGGGAGCATGCTTGGGGCTGGGGGTTGATACGGTGCGTACTGCCTTCATTTGCATCTTCTTCTCATCCCTCCTTCATTCTCATCTCATGATGGAGATGTGGCAGTGGAGCAGGTAGTTTACTAGTACGTTCTGCTTCATGTCAAACCCCGCATTCCATCTCCCGCTTGTCTGCGCTGTCCGACGTATCTTGCGCGCGCAGCTGCTGATGGTGTTTGGCCCCCAGGTTTCGCACATCATACGACAGTGGTGACGAAGGATACCTCCAGAGCAACCCACCGCACAATCATACACCTTCTCGCCGGTCTTCTTTTGGCGCGGCTCGCAGTCACCCGGTCCGTCTACGACATGTCGCCCCCACGTTATCTGCCGGCGCGTTTGGCAATACCCCTTCAGTACATCCACCAAGAAAGGCGTGCGGCAGTACGATACATCGACATCGAATTTGGACCCGTTGTCAAGGCCATGACCATAGCCTATCATATCTACCTCTTCAAAGGCTTCAAAGAAACCAAGAACGAATAGCGTCCTGAACCAGGGTGCGGCCGTTCCCAAGCCTGGATAGGTGGTTCGAGGACGGGGACCAGAAGAAGGCGCCTCGTGGCTTAGGAGCGTGGAGGCGGCGATGGAAGGCATCTATAGCATGGAGATGGGGAACAGCATATGGCCGAGCATGGCTCTGTTGATTGTTGCATGAGTTATGGCCTCGACGTGCCATCGCCTGGATTGTATACTTGGTGGCGTATTTCAAACCTTTATGCTATCATCCAATTACGGTAACACGGCCTGTGTCTCGTCAGTATAATCGGAGGCGACATTTGGTCTTTGACGTGCTTCAGCTACGCGTCGGGAGTCAAAGGAGGTGAACGTCGAGATAGCGCATTATTGAAACGAGTGATTAACGTCGTCATAAAGCGCCCAACGGCACGATTTTCGCTAGTTGCTTGAGGTGTGTGGCGAGCCTAAGGGGGCACTATTTTCTTATTCTGAGAATTCTCTCTGCGAACGCGCTGCCTCTAGTGATCCCTTTCCCACTGGCTCGCCTCTTCAGCCCTCTTCCCGCTTCACTCACTAGCGCCGCTTTTCTCCCCACACGGAGGCCTCCATCCACCGGTACACAAATTTCTCATATCTGAGCTCGAATATTACATTCAGAACTCTTGGCTGGACTCGAATTTACCATCTGCTTAACTCAAGCAATCGATATGTGTACGCCTTGCAATTTGGGATCCCGGATGGTTTTCGCTCTTTCGTTGGTGGAATCAAAGTGCTACCTCGCTGGGTAGTCCCATTTCCG
The DNA here is from genome assembly GCA_001630335.1 of Athelia psychrophila. Taxonomy (NCBI): domain Eukaryota; kingdom Fungi; phylum Basidiomycota; class Agaricomycetes; order Atheliales; family Atheliaceae; genus Athelia; species Athelia psychrophila. Next base: position 196,743 of record KV417491.1, on the reverse strand, counting down.
AGCGCAAGCATACCTGCTTCATCATCTAATGAATTGCCTGCACTATGGTCTCCCGTCTGTACTATACTAAGCCACTGACACTGGAGTAGTTAATTTCCGATTGCTCGACATCCATCGAATTTGGACCCTATCTCTGCGCCTGCGCTGCCTATCGCCCAGATCATCACGTCTACGATGTCTCTCAATGTCGAGCAAGTCCCTCGGTCGCCATCCACCCTGTTACCAATATCTGAGTCACACACAAAAACTGCACATGGATGCTCACTTCAATCGAGAATGACATGCAACTTCTCCAAGTAACCACGGCTGTCCAGGGTGGCCTCGGGCGGCGGGCGGGTCTTCATCTGATGGAAGGGAACTCAGAAGGTAGCGACCAATATTTTCCTAAATATCTTTACTTCGAAACTATTGAGAATGATGATTTGCCTTGCACAGTGGCACGTGAGCGGATGTTTCCATGGGGCGCTAGATCTGCCATGTCAAGGCCATGTGGCCAGGGCTGTTCGACACTGCGGAACTGACGTGGGCGTCTGATTGTGATAACCACCTCTCGAGATAACCTTGCTTGCCCATCGATCCCGCAACATCCATCTTAGATGTCCTCTGCTGGCCCCGTACGTCTTTTCCTTTGCCTGTAGTACCTGCTTAGGAACCTGATCTAACGGTACTCTCAAAGGTATTCAACACGACGAATCACGCGGGGTGGACCAACAATGTTGTTGGCAATTTCTATGTGCTAAGTGAAGACAAAGGTAATAGTCAACCGAATTCCATACATATTATCTCAAATTGCTGATGCGTCATGCTATATTGCAGAAGCGAAGATATGGAAATGGCTCGATGCTCCGGACAGCTCCGGAAATTTTCTGGCAGCGCGGGAGAAGCATCACGACCAGACTGGCACCTGGTTTATCGAGGGAGAAGAGTACCGTACATGGAAGGAGACGGCTGACTCGGCACTTTGGGTCTATGGAACTCGTAAGTCGCTACAGCACTCGTCGCATGCTCCCACTTACATGATTCCAATTCGACGCAGCGGGGTGCGGTAAAACCATCATATGGTAAGTTTCGAATGTATACATGAGCAAAAGAGGGCATGACACAAACCATATTCAGCTCTACCGTCATCGAAAAGATTCGCGCAGAATGCGCAGCAGACCCCAGCTCTGCCTGTGCGTATTTCTTCTGTGACAACAGAAATGCCCAAACGGACCTGTCCCTGTACCACAAACTCATTCGGTCGATCATCCGACAGCTGTCTCATCAGGCTTCCAGTTTTCCAGCGTCGTTGGTGGAGCTGTATGGCGGCGGACATGAGCAGCCGTCCACTGCATCGCTTGAGGATACCCTCCAGAAGATCCTTGACGGATTTGAACGCGCATACATCATCATCGATGCGGTGGATGAATGTACCGATAGGGAAAAGGTCCTGGCATGGATAAAGAAGCTTACCCAACGCAAAACAGGCAACCTTCAAGTTCTGTTCTCAAGTCGGCCAGAACCGGATATCGAAGAGAAGCTGCAGTTTATGGTATCTCTTGCTCGTGTCACCCTTAATAGCAGGCTCGCAGAAAAAGACATTGAGATGTACATCGATGCGATGTTATCCATGAGGATTGACAAGTGGGATGCGCAGACTATAGCGCGTGTGAGGGGTGCGTTGATTATACGTTCGGACGGAATGTATGTTTCACTTCCGTTACAGCGTAGCCTTCTCTGTACTAATGGTTCATCAGGTTCCGATGGGTTGCTTTGCAAATATCGGAACTGTTCAAGTGCCGCACTCGGAGGGCCGTGGAAGACCAACTGCAAAATTTGCCCAAGGACCTGGAGGGCATGTATGAAAGATCTCTTTTGAAGAGTTCTCATCAGCAGGACCTCAAGCGATTTCTCATGTGGCTGGCATTCTCGTCTTGTCCTCTCGAGTCAGCAGAGCTCGCTGATGTCGTAACGGTGGATCTTTTATCAAAAGGCCGGCCGTCGTATGATCCAGAACTTCGATACTTTGGCCCTGCAGATGTGATTATCGCATGCTCGAGCTTTGTGACTGAGATTGAAGGTACGCCACAAAAAATCGGATGAATATTGAAATTTCTAAGTGGTTATTTAGGACAGAAGGGTTATGAATTCGATGGAAGCCTAACATCAATACGCATCATCAAGCTAGCGCACATGTCCGTCAAAGACTATCTCGTGTCCGACCGGTTGAAGAATGGCCCGGCTTCGTATTTCAGCATCGACGGCATGCTTGCTCACTCGATGATCACGAAGACTTGTCTGGCCTACCTTTTCCATCTCCGAAACTTGTGCTTCATTGACGAGTCTGTGTTGGAATCTTTCCCATTGGGAACTTATGCCGCAAGATATTGGATCAAACACATGCAATTAGGGGGTGGTGAAGACGAGCATTTCTCGCAAATGATGGATTGCATCTTCTCCCTCGAAGACAGTGCTCTAGCCAACTGGGTTCGCTTGGACGATCCAGATGAATATTCGTTTAAGCGCCAAAACCTTGACAAGCCATCTGTGGAACTGGCTGCGCCGTTATATTATGCTTGTATCCTTGGTCTACAGCAGATAGCACGGAAGCTTCTGATAGGCGGAGCTGATGCGAATGCACAAGGAGGGCATTGCAGATATGCGCTGCAAGCCGCATCGCTACAGGGCCACGACGATATTGTCCGTTTGCCGCTCGAGGAGGGTGCAGATGTGGATGCACTAGGAGGTCTTTACGGAACCGCGCTGCAGGCAGCATCACGACATGGCCACGGTGCCGTTGTCCGATTGCTGCTCGAGCAGGGCGCAGATGTGAATGCGCAAGGAGGGTTGTGTAGAAATGCACTGCAGGTCGCATCAGAGGCAGGCCATGATGTCATAGTCCAGTTGCTGCTCGAGCAGGGCGCAGATGTGAATACGCAAAACGATGGAACCGCGCTGCAGGCAGCATCACAACATGGCTACGGTACCGTTGTCCGATTGCTTCTCGAGCAGGGCGCAGATGTGCATGCGCAAGGAGGTCATTATGGACAAGCGCTGCAGGCTGCATCTCAGGGTGGCCATGATGTTATCGTCCGGATGCTGTTCGAGAAGGGCGCAGATGTGAATGCGCAAGGAGGGTATTACGGAAATGCGCTGCAGGCCGCATCGCTAAATGGCCACGATTACATCGTGCGGTTGCTGCTACAGCAGGGTGCAGATGTGAATGCGCAAGGAGGGGAGTATGGACAAGCGCTGCAGGCTGCATCTAGTACGAATGGCGACGATGCTACCGTCCGGATGCTACTTGAGAGAGGCGCAGATGTGAACGCGCAAGGAGGGGCGCACGGCAACGCGCTGCAGGCCGCATCGTACTGGGGCCACGATGCCATCGCCCGCTTGCTGCTCGAGCAGGGTGCAGATGTGAATGCGCAAGGAGGAGAGTGTGGACAAGCGCTGCAGGCTGCATCATTGGGTGGCCACACTGTTATCGTCCGGATGCTGCTTTATAGAGGCGCAGATGTGAACGCACAAGGAGGGGAGTACGGAAACGCGCTGCAGGCCGCATCTGCGGGTAACCGCGATGTCATCGTCCGGTTGCTGCTCGAGCAGGGCGCAGATGTCAATGCGCATGGGGGGCGCTATGGAAACGCGCTGCAGGCTGCATCGCATAATGGCTACGACACCGTAGCCCAATTGCTGCTCTGGCAGGACGTATATGTGAATGCAAAAGGAGGGCACTTTGGCAGCGCGCTGAAAGCAGCAAGAGACGAAGCACGAGTATACCATTGGAGCCATTTCTCACGACCACGACACGAAGGCCATGAACTGACTGAGACGCTACTAATCAAGTACGGTGCCATCGACAAGGACTCTGAGGGACGAGCAAAGAGGCACAGGGAGGACGAGGAGCATGAAGAGCAAGATGACGAAGTGGGACGGCGCGGAAATAGAAGCAGACGAACGTGGGAGGGGAGTGGTTCAGAAGACGAGTGCACGTCGGCGCAGGATGATGCAGAGGATACGTAGCGATGAATGTTAGATAGTTGTGCATTGTCCAGCATGGAACATGTGTTTATGATTTACCTGAATTGCTTATGCTTGGGCCCAGCAGCAAAGCGAGATCTACATATTGAGATCGTACACGCTGCATAGCAGATATGTATCAGCTTGGCGCACACATTGTGCGTATAAATTGGACTGAAAAACTGCCAGGTGGCGATGGGTCGCTTTACAGATGAAGAGCGCGTTTAAGCGTTAGAGACGGGCTCTTTACTCGTCAGTCACGAGCTCTGCTCGCCCTAATCGCGACCACCGCTCTCCCATCCCGACACGAACGCAAGAACGCGAGACGCGCGGGGTACATTCATCCATATAGCGCAAGAGGGAGAACGATTATGCGAGATAGCGACCTGCAGGCTGCAAGCTCAGAGGGACACGACTCAGCTCTGGGTTGCGGGGAAGGTTCAGCCAAAATGTTTTCGCAAGCCATCTGATCAAATAGGCTTGCAGAGTGGGCGTGGGGTGTTCAGCCACAAATTTCTCGCACGCGAACTTGAAAAAATGCACATATCCTTTTGAATGTGAACATGGTGCATTATTGCAAAGGGTGAGAAAGTCGCACATACGCGTCAACATGAACGAGCGCCCACCCCTAACGGCCGTCGTCCACCAGTTTCAACTTTCAACGCCTGGCCTGCCACACCCCGAACAGCCTGGACTCAGAACGGTACCCACTACTGGAATGAATAACGCACAGCCAAATCGCATCAGGCTAATTGGTTGACGCGAGCAACCTGCGACAGCCAAGATCCGGTGACTTATAACCTAGCTCCACTCCCCGCATTCCCCTCGCAGCACCTAGCCATGGCCATCGAGGGAGCTCACCTGAGCGTGCTTATCGGCCACCCGCGTCATCATTACACTGGAATGACGCGTCGCCTGTCGGAGTTCAGCTCTCGCTTGCACGACTTCTGCAACCTCACTAGTACAAGTGAGATCGTCGCCCACGAGTCCAGTCTTTGGCCGACATTCAACCCACGCGTTAACATCGGCAAGTGCAGCTCTCCTCGTACCATGTTACCCTCTGCGTCCTTCCGCAAGACAACCTCGACCACCTCTTGCGATAGATCAAGCTCAACGACATGCTCCTTTGAACTAGGTGCGTCTCATCTCCGTGACGCGTTCCGTTAGTGACATGTTCTCGCGCTGAATAGTCCTTGGGAGATGCCCGGAAGGCTGTTTGTGCGTTCTTGTTGGCGAAGCAGAAATAGGCGTGATGTCTGATGGGGAATTGCGGAGTCGCCTTACACGATATCTACTATATTCAGCCTCATGTGGAGGTCGAACTTAACGGTGATGGGCTGGCACATGTCGCGGGGAGCATGCTCCGGGCTGGCGGTTGATACGGTGCGCACTGACTCCGTTTTCATCTTCCTCTCACCATTCTTTCCTTCTGTCCATCCTTCCTTAGTCTTTGGATCCTACCTTCGAACTTCACCCAACACTTCCCTTCCTCCCTGATAGCGTCTGTGTATGAATGTAGAGCTGACATCCGAGTACAGACAGGAATATCACCATTGCCGCCGTCAAGTACCTCGTATTCAAGAAGCTCAAGACGCACCGACATTTGGACGATGAAATGTGTCGGAGTGTAGGCCTGGCAGTGTCACTGGTACGTTCTCCTTCTCTCCTTTCCCACATACCACACCTAGCATTCCGATGTCCCTTTATGTGACCTGGTTCGACGTATTGAGGATATACAGCTGACGATAGCGTTTGGCTCGTAGGTTCTACACATCGCATGACGAAGCGCCTCTCTTGGGCGGCTTTGCGTCCCCGGTGACCACCTCTGCCCTATCCGCACGACCCGAACGTTCGTCCCAGCCATGAGCATTTCGACTCACAGCGCCGGTTCACTGCTGCCGGACTTGAAGAGATATCGGTCTCGCTTCAAAGAAGAACATCCCTGGACAGCATCGTGGGCGGGGGACGGGTGAGCACTCTTCACCTCTGGTATGCCTTCACGCTGACCTGATCTCCGCGCGCAGATCGGTGTCCATCCGTACTGCCCTGAACATATGTATATGGGCTTTCCGGCTCGTCGGCATCCCGGTCAAGATGAAGCCAAGACGTCGTTTAGGAAATTGGTCACTCGAGCGCGCTGGTCGGTGTGAAAGAGGGATGGAGGGAAGGCTGTTGTACGATGAACCTGATGAATTCTGGTTATCGTCATTCTTCTGCGACTGTACATTGCTTGGGTAAGCCTTCAACATGTCTTCTTTATCAGGTCTCCACTAACCTTCAAAATAGCTCGTGACGTTCAACACCGTCCTTTCGGGCCGTGACATTTGCGTTTACAACCGGGATGAGCGGCTTTTGTACTGTATATTCGGAATATTTAGGACCTTAGGAGATGCTGGATATACAGCTCTTCCTCTCATCCCTCCTTCATTCCGTATCGTGTCTTTGTGGATGCAGAGCTGACATACAGTGCATATATGACTACTATCATCGCCGCCACCAGGTACACCGCACCCGCAGGTGCTCAACGAGCTCGAGAAGTACCAACGTTTGGAAGATGGCATGCTACCGCAGCTGCGTGCGCTCAGGCCGGAGACGTTGCAGTGTAACCTGGTATTTCGGCTCCTGAGTTACTTTGTATTGACTTCAAAATCTTCAATCCATTCGATTGAGGTTGAGCGTGGTTGAAGATCCATCATCTTGCACGTGAGCGGACATTTCCGAGGCCTCTTCTGGATCTGGGCCGGCTGCCATACGGCGCGATGCTGCCGCGGCCAGGTATCCCAAAGGTGGAGCAGCGCTGGCGTTCGGACATGCTACCACAGCTACATGTGTCCGTGCTAGAGATGTTGCACTGAAAGGCTCGTAGTGTCGCAAGTATGTTCTTCTTCCCTTCTTTCCCTTGCGTTACCACATACCACACCCCACACTCTGATTTCAGTTTTTCTGTTCTTGTTCAACGTGTTGGGGGTGTGCAGCTGCTGATGGTGTTTGCTTCGCAGATTTCGCTTTTCACAGCTGGATATGTTGCAGTGTAGGCCTGGCATTGTCACTGGTACGTTCTCATTCTCTGCTTTCCCGCATACTACACCCAGCATTCCGATTCCCATTTCTGCGATCTAGTTCAACGTGTATGCAGCTGCTGATGACGTTTGGCTGACAGGTTCTGCACATCGCGTGACGAAGCATATCTCTTAGGGCGGATCCCACATCCCCGGGGACAGCCCCTGCTCTATCTGCACAATTCAAATCTATCCCAACCATGAGCATCTCGGCTCATAGCGCTGTTTCACTGCTGATGAACTTGAAGAGCTATCCATCTGGCTTCAAAGAAGGACATCCCTGGGGCAGCATTGCGGACAGGGGACGGGTAAGCACCCTTCACCTCTAACCTGCCTTTCATGCTGACCTGATCTCCGCACGCAGACCGCTGTTCATCCTTACTGGCTTGGACCTGTGGGCTTTCCGGCTCGCCGGCATCGCACTTAAGATGAAGCCATCACGTCGATTCGGAAATTGGTCGCTCGAGCGCGCTGGTAGGGTGTGAACGAGGGATGGAGGGTGGGGCTGGTGGACGATGAACCTGGTGAGTTGTGGTTATCGTCATTTTCTGCTCCTGTACATCGCTTGGGTACCCTCCAACATGTCTTGTCCGATTTCTACCAACCTTCGAAATAGTTTGTTGTTCCCAACACCTTCCTTTCGCTCAGGGCCGTGTGAGCATCACATGCAGGAGAAATAAATGCACAGTTATGTCTATCTTGGGCTTTTGTGCTATCACCTACTCGCCGTATGCCAGAACTCTATCACGCAATTCCCTCTTTTAGCGTGATATTTTCACGTTCAATAGTATCTAATGCTGTCGATCTGAAACTTCCATGGCCGCCAAGAGGTACCTGAAACCTGAGTTTCGTACACGGGGTAGGGGGCGGGGGTCTGCCCAGACTAAGTGTAAAATTCCCAGTGTCCTAGAAAGCTTCAGGCTCCTAAAACCAGACCACTCGAGTAGAAAGAAGGGGGACGACATATCGAATGAACATGCAAATTGAAAATCTGTATGTACTACAAACAAAGCCCATAAATTGAAACGGAACTTAGAAATAATGTGCGGAGTGTTGAGTATTCCCAACCCTGCGCTAGGGTTTCGCAGAGGCTATTCAACATCTTTTGCCAGCCGGTCAGTGGAAAGTAGGGAGAAAAAGTTGTGGATAAAAAAGGAAATTCGCTCATTTCACTTATTTGATGTCAGGTGATTTAGCATTGCATGCTCTTCGATATGGGTCCCCCTTTCCACTAACGGATGGTTTTAGGAGCCTGAGAAAGCTTCAAAAATGAGTTTCCCTAGGTTAAATAATTTTCCAGCATTTCTGAGTCACGTGATGCAATCATGAATACCATGCAGATAGCCTCCATAGTTGCAGCAAGAGCTCACTTTGCATAAGAAGTTCTGATAAGCGATGAATACTAATTTGGAATGCATTAGAGACTTCCAGAAGAAAAAAAAATCAAATAGAGGTATGGTCGAAATACTGCCTGTGGGCGTGGGAAAGGACTTCCGTATAAGGCAGGTACAGGGGGCCATCAGGACTATACTTAAAATCCGGCCCTGTGTACAAACTCAACCTCTTGATCGCCGCGCGTTATACGATCGATCATCGAGTTCAATACTGTACATCATCCAATTTTGGCCCTGACAATACAAACATATACTAATATAGTCACCCTATGTACGATTGTCAGGGTTCAAACATCTTGCAAACTTCCCGTCTGTTCCCTCCAGCATCCACAGACAGGTCTTCATTGCTTTCCTCGTGCCTCTGGACGCGATCGCTCGAGGAGATGGATATATCGGATATCGTACAGCAGACGCAGGCCGCCACATATGTCATCTGGTGTGCATTATCGGTGCGTTTTTTGCTTCAAGCTTTCCACGGCGTCCTTCTGAAGGTGTCCTAGCTTTGGAGTTGGGACTGGGCACTTGCCCTGGCGGAAGAATACGAAACAGTGAAGATATGTGGGCGAAGTTGTGCCATGCTTGCTTATGTTATAGCACGGATCAGCACTGGGATACTTTGCGTTTTCGTCCTGGTGTTTTATATGGGAACGCTGAGTAAGCTTTGTCTAGCTGCATTCGATATTCTGTTTGCTCATTACACACCATCGTATAGACAACGACTGTAACGCATTCTTGGGCATCGGCATCAGCTTAACCATTGGAACCGCCGCGAAATCATGGCTGTTCCTTATGCGTGTCCGCGCAATCTACAGCAACTCCAAGCTAGTCACAGTGATTGCGGGAGTGGGGTGGCTCGGTGTAGTGGGTACGCGGGCTACGGTTGCGTTTTTGGTACACGCGTCTGTGAGTCCAGCTCCTTCAAGCTCCTTCAATTCGCTCATTTCACTCATAATATGCGAACCATCTCTGTAGCCCGTGCCAGGACATACCGGGTTCTGTGCTATTTCTGGTATTGCATTAATCCCCGTCATTGCACTGTGGTTGAACTGGGCATACGATACCTGTATCTATATCGCGATTTCCGTCAGGCTAACCAGCTACACGACATCAAGTACCAATTCCAGGAAAGTCACCTCGTCGCTCCATCCAAAAGGTGTAGGAAGCGGCGATACTATATCGCTCTGCCCACCGCAACCGCTACGCCTATGACATTGACGAACCTTATTGGTCAATCGTCAGAGTACCGTACACGTTTCCAGTACTCTGGGTGGACAGTTGTATGTATTTGGTATACCATTGCAAGTGATCTGAACGAGAGCGAGCAGGCCACAGACACAAACTTCAGGGTTGCGGCATTCGAGCTTCCTGCAGCGCCAACACACACAGAGGTGACCACAGTCTTTGTGCAACACTAGTTGCAGGTGGCTCGCCTCTTAGTAACGCGCTTTATAAAACGTGCAGTACAACCAGAGATACCGTTTACGACAATACGACTTCCTGCGAGCTTTCCAACCCGGTCAAACTCTACTTTGCCATTATTACCGACGTTTTTCCTATTTCTTCTACCACCACGACCTCTAACACGCAAATTATGGCATCCTGTGTCCCCTTTACCGTTTCTGCATGTTCATCATTCGTACAGGTAGTAACTCATCCACTGCGTAACACACCCCTTCCGGCAGCGGTGCCTTCCTGCTATTT
>KV417491.1:140905-181659 GCA_001630335.1 Athelia psychrophila | reverse complement strand
CTATTAGGAACTATCTGTACACGCGGTCGAACTACTGTGCATATTTACAGCTGGTGTCCGACCGTCTGAAGAATGGCCCAGCGTCGTGCTTCAGCATAAATATCATGCTTGCTCACTCGGTGATCACCAAGACGTGTCTGGCCTATATCTTTCACCTGCGAAGTGTTGCCTTCATCCATGACTCCGTCTTGGAATCTTTCCCATTATGCACTTATGCTGCGGGATATTGGATAAGCCACATGCAATCAGGAGGCGGCGAAGACGAGCATCTCTCGCAAATGATGGATTGTATCTTCTCTACTGAAGAGAGTGCATTAGCCAACTGGGTTCGCTTGGACGATCCAGATTTACCTGCATGGATGTCCACACGCAACAATTATGAAAAGCCATCGGCCGAAATAGCCGCGCCAATTTACTATGCTTGTATCCATGGTCTACAGCGAATAGCACATCAGCTTCTGATAGGTGGAGCCGATGTGAATGCGCAAGGAGGGAATTGCAGTAATCCGCTGCAGGCCGCATCGTTAAATGGCCACGATGCCACCGTCCGTTTGCTGCTCGAGCAGGGCGCAGATGTAAATGCGCAAGGAGGGGAGTCCGAAAATGCGCTGCAGGCCGCATCACAGGGCGGCCACGATCACATCGTCCGCTTGCTGCTCCAGCAGGGGGCAGATGTGAATGTGCAAGGCAAAAAGTACGGAAATGCGCTGCAGGTCGCATCACTTAATGGCCACGATGCCGTCGTCCGGTTGCTGCTCGATCAGGGCACAGATGTGACTGCGCGAGGAGGGCAATATGGAACTGCACTGCAGGCTGCATTGAAGGGAGGACATCATGTCATAGTCCTGTTGCTGCTCGAGCAGGGGGCGGGTGTTAATGTGCAAGGAGGGGAGTTCGGAAATGCGCTGCAGGCTGCAGCGCTGAAAGGCCACGATCACATCGTCCGCTTGCTGCTCGATCAGGGCACAGATGTGAATGTGCAAGGAGGGAAGCATGGAAATGCGCTGCAGGCTGCATCGGAGGGAGGACACGATGACACAGTCCGGTTGCTGCTCGAACAGGGCGCAGATGTGAATGCGCAAGGAGGGTGGTATGGAAATGCGCCGCAGGCCGCATCGCATAATGGCCGCGATGGCATCGTTCGCTTGCTGCTCGATCAGGGCACAGATGTGAATGCGCAAGGAGGGCAGTTCGGCAATGCGCTGCAGGCCGCATCGCAGGGCGGCCACGATCACATCGTCCGCTTGCTGCTCGAACAGGGCGCAGATGTGAATGCGAAAGGAGGGTGGTACGGAAATGCGCTGCAGGCCGCATCGTTAAATGGCCACGATGTCATCGTCCGACTGCTGCTCGATCAGAGCGCAGATGTGAATGGACAAGGAGGGGAGTTCGGAAATTCGCTGCAGGCTGCAGCGTTGAAAGGCCACGATCACATCGTCCGCTTGCTGCTCGATCAGGGCACAGATGTGAATGTGCAAGGCGGGAAACATGGAAACGCACTGCAGGCTGCATCGGAGGGAGGACACGATGTCATAGTCTGCTTGTTGCTCAAACAGGGCGCACATGTGGATTCGCAAGGAGGGTGGCATGGAAATGCGCTGCAGGCCGCATCGCGTAATGGCCACGATGTCGTCGTCCGTTTGCTGCTCGAGAGAGGCGCTGATGTGAATATGCAAGGAGGGAAATATGGAAATGCGCTGCAGGCTGCGTTGGTGGGAGGACACGATGAAATAGTCCGGCTGTTGCTCGAACGGGGCGCAGATGTGAATGCGCAAGGAGGGTGGCATAGAAATGTGCTGCGGGCCGCATTGCGTAGTAGCTGCGATGTCATCGTCCGGTTGCTGCTCGAGAACGGTGCCACCGATGAGCCTTACAAGGAGCAATCAGGCATGAATGGCGAAACCGAGGAATGGCACACAGACGATCACGATGGTGTTGACGATAGTGCAAGAGCCGAGGGAGACGAACATTACACCGATTCGGATGATGGTTCAGAGGAAGAGTGGACGTCGGCAGAGGAGCATCCAGATGAAAATACCGCAAACTAGATTGAATGCACTACACCATCGACATGATATATGTGCCCATTTTCGCAATACACTTCACTTCATCTCGCTGGAGTCCCGCGCATTGTGTACCTCGCGGCAAAGATGGATGTGGATGGGTGCCATGGATGCTATTTCTCCTCGTTATTTTATTGCGTATGCATTCACCATTCCTATGTTGCTGTGCGAATCCATTGGTGTGCCAAACACGAGACGTTGTTCTCCATCTCGCACCCCAAACCCTACCCACCCGAACTTGAACCGCGTATTCTCCCCCGCAAAGGCACCAGGGATGATGTGCCCGAAAGTGATAGCGCGTGAGCGTCCAGTTGCATAACTGCCATTCGCTGTAGCGCCCGTCGATTCTCGAGTTGCTCACCAACCTTCAAGCTCTGTCTGCTGACTTAAGCGCTGACTCGTAGTGCAGTCTGGATTAATCTTGGGTCAGCTCCAGTATAACGCCGGTCCAGAGACGGTAGACACTTTGGACGGCGTACCCCGAAGGAAGAAAAGCGAACGCAGATTTCAGTTTTCGTGGACAAGAATCGTCATGGTCGATATCGATACCGACGTTGGCCGCAAAGAGCCCGAGTGGCCGTGTTCGAAGTTGAAATCCAAATTGGGCACGGGCCGACTGCATCCGGTGTTCTTTGTCACTGCCGTCGATCTTGGCTCGAGCTTGCAATTGAGTCGCCCAGAACCGTCGACACCTTGGGCACGGCATGAAGCCTTCAACTTACAGGCCCATCTGCCAGGCTATACCGTGTTGCATATAGTATACTACTAATGCAGAGCAAGCAAAACGGTGCGTAGCGAGCTTAGTGATATTCATTTCTACGACCCTGCGAACTCATGCCTTGCCCTTCGCCCGTCCGTTTCCTATCCCCCCCTCTCTGCATTTGTATACCTCCAACACTCGATACTGACGCCTCACATTTCTTAGCTATGCTACCGTCTTCTATCCACTATCGGCGGCCTCACGCAAGACAGCCTCAACCAAGTGCCCATAGGACTCTATCGTGCGCTAGATCGGTATCTAACACATGCAGCTGGACGAAGTGCGCCTTATCCTTCTGCATGACGAACGATCCGTTATTGACTTGTTATTGCGCTGATAGTGCCCCGGGATAGCCCAGAAGGAACGCATGGTATCTCGGGCAATCACTGCATGATCCGACACGATATCTGCTGGATTCAGCACCACGTGTAGTTCCAGCTAGGTGACGAATTAATCACGTGTGTCGCGGGGAGCATGCTCGGCGCTAAGGGTTGATTTGCGTACTGGTTCCACTTTTCACTTCCCTTCATCGTTCTTTCTTCCTGCTGCTCATCCATCCTCCTTCGTTTGATTCTACCTTCGGACTCCACCTACCACTTCCTTTTATTCTTGCGCGTGTCTTTGTGGATGTGGAGCTGACATACAAGTGCAGACAGGAATACCACCATGGCCACCGCCAGATACCCCGAAGGTGGAGCAGCGCTGGCGTTCAGACATGTACCACAACTACATGCGCCCATGCTAGAGATGTGTTGGTGGAGGGCTGGTAGTGTCGCAGGTACCTTCTCCTTCCCTTCTTTCTCCTTCATTCCTGCATACTACACACCACATCTCTGTTCTTGTTTAACGTGTTATATATGCGCAGCTGCTGATGGTGTTTGTTTCACAGATTTCGCACTTCGCGTGATGAAGACTATCTCCCGGCGGCTTTCGCATCTGCCGAGACAGCCACTGGTCCACTGGGCACGACGTGAACGGCTCGCCCAATGAGGAGCGCCTCGAACCCCAGCGCTAGCTGTATACTACAGGACCTGAAGAACTGACCGTCCGTCTGTAAAGAAGGAGACCCCTGGACGGGAGATGGGTAAGCACTCGTCGTCTCTGGTCTGCTTTTCATGCTGACCTGGTCTCCGCGCACAGATCGCTGTTCACCCTGGCCCCGTGGGCTCTCCCATCGCCGACACCACGTCTATGTCAATAGTCTAAATCTTATTCAGGGATGCTTCCAACGAGAACGCGTCTCTTTCTTGATCCATTTTGCGCTTTGGGAGGGAAGGGCTGACCGACGATGTACCTGGATTATGACTTCTTTTCTTCGACTATGTACCTCGCTCTGGTAAGCTTCAACATGCCTTCTTCATACGATTCCCATTAACCTTCTGAATAGCTCGTGGTGCCCAACACCGCGCACAGTCGTACGCCTCCTCACCGGCCTTTTTTCGGCGCGCCTCGCAGTCGTCCTGTTCATCTACCACATGCCGCTCCACGCGCTATCCCACTTCGGCGTGCATGTCGCCCCCTCCACCACATCCATCAAGGAGGTCACGTGGTACATGGTCATTGTCTTTCTGCTAGTCGAGGGCATAGACATACTCCATGGCATCTACCTCCTGAAGCGATTCGCATAGACCAAGAAGGGGCGGGGAACGCATACCGTGCCTTACATGGGACGACGAAGGCGACTGGCTGGTGCACATATGCATTTGGACGGCTATCCTCGCCGACCATGGTCATCGCCATGATCTCAAGGAACGAGCGTCCTCCTCTCGCGCTCGCGCGTTCCGCCAGGTAGCGAACTCAACACTTTCGCCATGGGCGATATGAGCATCACGTTCCGCGCAGCGACCGCGCAGGAGACGTTCACGTGCAGCATGCCGAACAGCGTGCTTAACCAGGGCGGGGCCGTTCATGGCGATGGACACGGTGTTCGAGGACCGCGATCAGACGTACAGATTTCATCACTTAGAAGTCGGGGGATGGCGGCGGAGAGCATTAATAGCGTGTGGGTGGGGCCCAAGATATGACGCTCCATGACTGCCTATTTCTGTGTTAGTTTTTGTGTTGACGTGCTATCGTCTGTATTGTACACTCAATATGCTATCTTGGACCTTTATGCTACCATCCAATTGCAATTGCAATGTGCCGAGTACCTTTGCCTACACACGAGCATGAGCGGTGGCACGAGGCGACCTGTGTCTCGTAGCGACTTCTCATCAGCATTAATGAAGGTAAGTCTCCAGTCCAGTACTCTCCCGCGACCAGTGTCCACTGCTTGCCATTAAGCGTCCTTATTAAAATCCTTTCGTGCATTCCACCTCGACAATGAGCTTGGTCGAAATGACATTGCCTTCCACGTGGGCGGGATCTGGAAGACGCGGCTCGCGAGCGCTGGGCGTCTAATTGCAACAAATACCACTTCGAACAACCTTGCTTGCCAATCGATCCAGCAACATCCGTCTTCGATGTCCTCCGCTGGCCCTGTGGGTCTTCTTTTTCATATGCTGTACCGTGATGTGAAACCTGATCTAACGACACACTCCAAGGTATTCAACACTACACATCCGGGCGGAAATTCTCAGGTCAATAACATCAACGGCAATGTCACTTATATCTTGAGTGAAGACAAAGGTAACGGCTTACCACATGCCATGCCATGTTCTTTCAAATCGCTCATGCAAGATGGCGTATTGCAGAAGACAAGATATGGAAATGGCTGGATGCCCCGGACAGCTCAGGCAACTTTCTGGCAGCGCGGGAGAAGCATCACGAACAAACAGGCACCTGGTTTATCGAGGGAGAAGAGTATCTCAGATGGAAGGAAACACCTGACTCGGCACTTTGGGTCTATGGAACTCGTGAGTTGCTACAGCACTCGTCGCATGCTCGGATTTATATTATGCCAATTCGACACAGCGGGGTGCGGTAAAACCATCATATGGTAAGCCCCGAATATATACATGAATGAGCGACGGCAATTGATCACGTCCCAAACAATATTCAGCTCTACCGTCATCGAAAAGATTCGCGCAGAATGCGAAGCAGATCCCAGCTCTGCCTGCGCTTATTTCTTTTTTGATAACAGAAATGCCCAAACGGACCTGTCCCTATACAACAAATTCATTCGATCGATAATCCGACAGCTGTCTCATCAGGCTTCCGGTTTTCCAACGTCGTTGGTGGAGCTGTATAGCGGCGGACATGAGCTGCCGTCCATTGCATCGCTTGAGCTTACCCTCCAGAAGATCTTGAACGGATTTGAACGCACATACATCATCATCGATGCGGTGGATGAATGTACCGATAGGGAGAAGGTCCTGGCATGGGTAGAGCGCCTTACCCAACACAAAACAAGCAACATTCAAGTTCTGTTCTCAAGTCGGCCAGAACCGGATATCGAAGACAAGTTGCAGTCTATCATGTCTCTCGCTCGTGTCACCCTCAATAGCGGGCTCGCAGAAAGGGATATTGAGATGTATATTGATGCAATGTTGGCCAAGATGATCAACAAGTGGGATGCACAGACCATAGCGCGCGTCAGGGCTGCGTTGATTATACGTTCGGACGGAATGTATGTTTCACTTCCGTCCAAGGGTAGCCTCCTCTGTACTGATGGTTCATCAGGTTCCGATGGGTCGCTTTGCAAATATCGGAGCTGTTCAAGTGCCGCACTCGGAAGGCCGTGGACGATCAACTGCACAATTTACCCAAGGACCTGGAGGGCATGTATGAAAGATCTCTTTTGAAGAGTCCTCATCACCAGGACCTCAAGCGATTTCTCATGTGGCTGGCGTTCTCTTCGTGCCCTCTTGAGTCAGAAGAGCTCGCTGACGTCGTAGCAGTGGATCTTTTATCAAAAGGCCGACCGTCATATGATCCAGAACTTCGATACTTTGGTCCTGTAGATATGGTGATCACATGCTCGAGCTTTGTGACTGAGATTGAAGGTACGCAGTAGGAAATCGAATGAATATTGAAGTTTCTAAGTGGTTATTTAGGGAAGAAGGGGCGTGAATACGATGGAAGCCTAACATCCATACGCATCATCAAGCTGGCGCACATGTCCGTTAAGGATTATCTGGTGTCTGACCGGTTGAAGAATGGGCCGGCTTCGTATTTCAGCATCAACGCCATGCTTGCCCACTCGATGATCACGAAGACTTGTCTGGCCTACCTTTTCCATCTCCGCAATTTGCGCTCCATTGATAGCTTTGTGTTGGAATCTTTCCCGTTGGGAACTTATGCCGCAAGATATTGGATCAAACACATGCAATTAGGGGGTGGTGAAGACGAGCATTTCTCGCAAATGATGGATTGCATCTTCTCCCGCGAAGAGAGTGCTCTAGCCAGCTGGGTTCGCTTGGAAGATCCAGATGAACATGAATGGAGCCCCGCACGCGAAAATCATGGAAAACCATCTGCCGAAATAGCCGCGCCGTTGTACTATGCTTGTATCCATGGTCTACAGCGGATAGTATATCAGCTTCTGATAGGTGGAGCAGATGTGAATGCGCAAGGAGGGTGTTACAGTCATCCGCTGCAGGCCGCATCGTCGAATGGCCACGACGATATTGTCCGCTTGCCGCTCGAGGAGGGTGCAGATGTGAATGTGCTAGGAGGTCGTTACGGAACCGTGCTGCAGGTAACATCATACCAGGGCCACGATGACATTGTCCGTTTTCTGCTCGAGCAGGGCGCAGATGTGAATGCGCAAGGAGGGATTTACGGAAACGCGCTGCAGGCCGCATCTTCGAGAGGCCACGATTCTATCGTGGGGTTGCTGCTCGAGCAGGGCGCAGATGTGAATGCGCACGGCATCAGTAATGTGTCAAAGTTCTTATCACTCTTAAATATCTGATGTGTCTTATATAAGACAATTTAAGAGATTTTATTATTACTCAGGCAACTCAGACAAATAAGACAAATATTAAGACAGTATAAGTAGTTGGTAAATATTAAGGCAGTATAAGTAGCTCAGGAGTAAAGTAAGAGATCCAAGTCAAAATGCTATCTCGTAGGCGACGTGAATGCGCACTTGCCCTTGGCGAGCGCGATCAGTTGCGGGATGTGCATCTGCGGATTGCTCGTCGCGATCAAACACTCCCAGAACACGCGCTGCTCGGGCCCATACCCACGTGCAGTTTTTCCCCACAAGGCTCAGCGCGTCGAATGTCTTGGCGAGCGCAAGGATTTTGAACGGGCAGTGGTGAAGACTTGCCGGTAGCGATGGCGGTGTGTGTCTGCTCCTGCACGACGAGCGGGCCGACGAGCGCCTGGGAGACGCCTTGGATGAGGATGAGGGCGGGGACGGCGCAGAGGATGGTGAGTGTGAGCGCCCAGGAGCACGAGAAGGCGAGGGCGAGGCAGGTGAAGGTGAAGTACTGCGCGACATGGGGCTCGCGGTGCGCGACCTGCGATGGCTGCACGACCAACCAAAACCAATGAGCACTCGAACTTCCGAACAGCCTATACTCGATACTCACATTCCCCTCTCGCGTGCATGGTCCAGGCGCCTCGCCCATCGTACACATACTCCTGAACTGCAACGCGCGCTGGGGTTTCGTGCTGCGCGGGTCGGACTCTGTGATGTTGTCGATCTCCCCGCGGCCGGATACGCGCTGGAAGCACTGTCAGTACGGTTTGGGTAGAGTACCAGGAGGTGGGATGGGTTGCTCACGGGTCTGTTGGCCTTAGCCTCTTTGTAGCGCGCGAGGACCGCGCACTCATACACGAGGATGTGCTCGGTCTGCGGGTGGGTGTCGATCACGGACGGGCCCAGCTGTGCGGCGCCCAGGACTGACAAACATTGAGAGCAAGATGGGTTGTGTTGCGGGAGATGACGACGAGAATCTAGAGCAAAGCACGGGAGGCAGCAGAATGGACTTGTCGAAAATGAGCGACGTTGTTTAGCGCCCGTTTGGCACTGCGGCAACAGTCGACAATGCCCGGGCGTTTTGGCATCCGTCTTGCTCCTTCCATCCACGATTTGTCTTTCGTTCACCTTCAACGACATGTGTCTGATCTGTCGCTTACAAGGACGAGGTCAACATCAAGAAGGACATGAAGCACTTCCCCTTCGGTGTTGTTGACTGCGGGCAAGCCTGTCATTTCGGTCGAGTACCGGATGTCGTTCCCGACCGCGTCCGGGTGCATCGTCTTTGCGAGCAAGTGAGTGCCATCCACCTTCCCCACCTTCACTTCATAATATGGAACTGACGCCAACATTCGCACTCCACAACGACTACGCGACGGCGACGTTCAAGGTGCTGAACGTGTACGCAGGGTGGTCGAACGTCACTGTGTCTCGCATCGATTCCGAATGCGACTCAATCCCTGCGCGCATCCCCTTCTCCGCCACCATGCTCGCGGCTCTTGAGTAGACGTGCCCTTTCCTCTTATACATTTGACTAGTTCGGACACCCGGCGAGGCCATCTTCGTGGGTCATAGCTGGGATCTGGTCTACACTTCTGCAAGGTATGTCAATATATCTTTTATTCTCCAATCCGCACTCAACCTATCTTCCCCACTAGTGTACATATGTTCTCTGGTTCTCTTATTCCTTTCATTGGTTTGATGCTAACGAGTAGCCTTTGGTTGCATATAGCTAGAATTGTATCTGTGTTTTAAGTAGTGCAGTCTCGTATTTTAATCTTGTACTATAGTTACAATAGACATGTATTAGATGTATATTTTTCAACAATATAATGCCGCCTGGACTACCCTCTCTTGTCGTCTTACATGTCTTAAATAAAGCTCAAATTTCTGTAATTTCAAAGCTCCTTACAAATAGCTCGCGGTCTTAATACTCTTACAGTTCTTATATGTCTTATGTCTGTCTTATATTGAAAAATCTAAGAACATGACGTGCCTTACTGCCTTAACATCTTATCTGCCTTAAAATCCCTTATTTTGTCTGATATCAGACAGAATAAGACACATAAGAGATTTAACATGTTACTGATGACGGAGGGTATCACGGAAATGCGCTGCAGGCCGCATCAGCGGTAGGACACGATGCCACCGTCCGTTTTCTGCTCGAGCAGGGTGCAGATGTGCATGCACAAGGAGGGCAGTACGGAAATGCGCTGCAAGTCGCATCAGACGGAGGACACGATGACATCGTCTGTTTCCTGCTCGAGCAGGGCGCGGATGTGAATGTGCAGGGAGGGGAGTATGGACAAGCGCTGCAGGCTGCGTCTCTGGAGGGGAACATTGTTATCGTCCGGATGCTGCTTGAGAGAGGCGCAGTTGTGAATGCGCAAGGAGGCGCATTCGGAAACGCGCTTCAGGCCGCATGTGCGGGAGACTACGATATGGGAGGACACGATAGCATTGTCCGGTTGCTGCTCGAGCAGGGCGCAGATGTCAATGCGCAGGGAGGGGAGTACGGACAAGCGCTGCAGGCTGCATCATACTGGGGCTACGATGCCATTGTCCGCTTGCTGCTCGAGCAGGGCGCAGATGTGAACGCGCAAGGTGGGGACCACGGAAATGCGCTGCAGGCCGCATCTCGGAGTGGACACAATGCCACAGTCCAGTTGCTGCTCGAGGAGGGTGCAGATATCAATGCACATGGGGGGCGCTACGGAAACGCGCTGCAGGCTGCATCATATAATGGCTGGGACGACGTAGTCGAGTTGCTGCTCGAGCAGGGTGCAGATGTGAATGCAAAAGGAGGGTACTTCGGCAGCGCGCTGAAAGCAGCAAGACACGAAGCAAGAGTAGTCGATTGGGACGATATGTCACGACTACGACACGAAGGCTATGAACTGATCGAGACGCTATTACTCGAGTGCGGTGCCATTGACGAGGACGAGAAGGGACGAGCAAAGAGGCACAGAGAGGACGAGGAGAATGAAGAGTAAGATGACGAAGTGGGACGGCGCGGAAATAAAAGCAGACGAACGTGGGGGGGCAGTGTTTCAGAAGACAATTTGACGTCGGCGCTGGAGGATGCAGCGGCCCGGGATACTAGCGACAAAGATTAGATAGTTTCTCATTGTCCAGCATGGAACCTATGCTCATAATATACCCGAATTGCTTATGCCTTGGTCCATCTTGCAGCGCACATATTCGGCGTACATAGAAGTGCAGACGGCTATGCACCGTGTTTGAGATAGCCCTGCATCTCAAAATCTCTTTGTAAATCTGTTTCCGCGTGAACGCCACTCGCAAGAAGGGCCTCTGGCTGAGCGGAGCAAGTCATTTCTGCTTTGGAGGCCTGAGCTTTGCTCGCTTGACTCCTGCTCGCGAAGATCATCGATTTCTGTGACCTGTGAACACGAATGAGTAGCGTATTTGATACATGGAGTGTGGCACCAGAAATTCGGCCTCACGAACCTTGTGATTGACCCCTGGCCCTAGCTTGTCGAGGCACGTCAGCCATCTTTGACCGAGCCGAGGTAGTGATTTCTGCTTGGCAGCCGCGAGCTTTGCTCGCTTGAACCCGCGTTCGAAGATTGCAAGGTCCAGCAGCACAGTCAGATCTACATATTGAGATAGATTAAGATCGTGCACGCTGTATCAGATGTATATCAGCTTAGGTGGTGCATATGGGTCGCACACATTGTGCGTATGGTAAATTGAACCGAAGAACTGACAGGTTTCGATGCGTCGCTTTACAGATGGAAGGGCGCGTTAAAGACGGGCTCGCAAGCTCGCGCTACCTGTCTTTCTGTCTGGTCACTGCTTCTGGCTATCGTCGCGAGCTTTTCTCGCCCACCATCCCGACACGAACGCGAGAACGCGAGACGCGCAGGGTACAGCTAACCACCTAGCGCCAGAGGGAGAACGATTATGCGAAATAGAGACCTGCAGGCTGCAAGCGCAAGAGGGACACGACTCAGCTCTGGGTTGCGGGAAAGGTTCAGCCAAAATGGTTGCGCAAGCCATGTGGTCAAATAGGCTGGCAGAGTGGGTGCGGAGTATGTTCAGCCACAAAGTTCTCACTTGCGAACTGGAAAAAATGTGCATATCGGTTGGGATGTGAACATGGTGCATTGCTGCAAAGGGTGAGAAAGTCGCACATACTGTACTAATACGACCTTAGGTTCAGGCCGATTTCGTGTGACCGAGGTCACTGACAGGTTCAGAGGTTCAGATCGAGTAGTGACCTGAGACGAACTTCGAATAGGTTCAAAACTAGGCTGAAAAATGGCAATCTCAGGGGGTTTGGGCGAAAAATAGGTCACAAAGTAAGTTCAGAGGGCGAAATTTTGCGTGACAGTCACATAGAATAGGCTCAGTTCAAGGTCCTCAGGACAAAAGACGAACCTAAGGTCGTATTAGTACAGTACGCGTCAACATCAACAAGCGCCCGCCACCGACAGCCTTCGTCCACCAGCGCACCAGCCACGATGCTCACCACTTTCAATGCCTGCCCTGCCACACGCACACTAGCCTGGACTTATAGCGGCACCCACTCGCGCCACTAGAATGAACAATACACGGCCAAATCGGAAGATGATTCAGTGCTATGGCCACTGAGGTTGGGGGAGCTTGTAATACGGCTTAATTCACTCAAGGCTGCATATACTGTTTGACTAGAAAGTTCACAGAGCACAGACGCAGACACAAAGTTCTCACGGGTAGCTCATTGGACCCGGACCAGCGCACGGGCACAGCCACTACTGTTTTCGCGAGCCCCACCAAGAATCGGTTGACGACAGCAACCTCCGACTGCTAAGATCCGGTTACTTATAATCCCAGTCGCCCGAGTTCACCTGAGCGTGCTTATCGGTTACTGGCATCATTATTACACTGCAATGACGCGTCGCCTGTCGGAGTCTAGCAGCTCCAGAAGTCATGCAAGTGAGAATGTCCGACACGTCAACATCAGCAAATGCAGCTCTCTGCTTCTGTGTTCTCCCGTAAGACAACCTCGGCCACACCTTGCGATAGATCGGGCTCTACGTCATGCACGACTGAACTAGGTGCGTCTCATCTCCATGGCGCGTTCCGTTATCGACATGTTCTCGCCCTGAATAGGTCCTTGCAATTGGGAGATGCCCGGAAGAAACGCAGGATATCTGATGGCGAATCGCGGAGTCGCTTTGCACGAAATCTGCTGTATTCAGCAACATGTGGAGGTCGAACTTGACGGCGACGGGCTGGCACATGTCGTCAGAAAGCATGCTCCGGGCTGGAGGTTGATATGGTGTGTGCTGACTTCATTTTCATTCATTCACCCATTTCATCCATCCAACCATCCATCATTCTTCTCTGGATCCTACCTTTGGACCTTTGGACCTTTGAACCTCCACCTTACATTTCCCTTCATTTCACTCTTGTCTTTGTATGAATGTAGAGCTGATATCCGAGCACAGATGGGACTATATATCATCATCGCCGCCGCCAAGTACCCCGCAGGTGCTCGAGATGCGCCGACGTTTGTACGATGAAGCACTACTGCAGCTGCATGTGTTGATGGTGAAAATGTCGCAGTGTAGGCCTGGCAGTGTCGCTGGTATGTTCTCCTTCTCTACTTTCCCACATACCACGCCCAACATTCCGATTCCCACTTCAGTCGTCTAGTTCAACATGTTGTGCATATGCAGCTACTGATGGTGTTTGGTTCACAGATTCTATACATCGCGTGACGAAGCACGTCTCTGAGGGCGCATGTCGCGCTTGCTCTATCCGCACGACCCGAATGTTTGTCCCAGCCATGAGCATTTCGACCCACAGCGCCGATTTTCTGCTGCCGGACTTGCAGAGCTATCCGTCTGGCTTCAAAAAGGGGCATGCCTGGGACAGCATCGTGTTCGGGGGGCGGGCAAGTACTCTTCATCTCTATTATGCTCTGCTTTTCATGCTGACCTGATCTCCGCGCGTAGATTAGTGTTCATCCTTACTGCCTTGGACATGTGGCTTTTCAGCCCGCCGGCATCTCAGTCAAGACTGTTCCATGAGATCGTTTCGGAAATTGGTCACTTGAGCGCGCTGGCAGGGCGCGAACGAGCGATGGAGGGAGGGGCTGGTGGACGATGAACCTGATGAACTGTGGTTATCGTATTTTTCTGCGAATGTACATCGCTTGGGTAAGCCTCCAACCTGACTTCTTTGTCCGGTCTCTACTAACTTACAAAATAGTTCGTTGTGGCCAACACCTTCCTTCCGCCAAGGGCTGTGGGAGCATCACATCCCACGCGACGATCACGCTAGAGAAGTAAACGCACAGTTATGTCTGGATTATATACTGAATGGCCTATCTTGGACTTTTATGCTATCACCTAGTTGAAATGTGCGGAGTACCTGTCTACACGAGCGTGAATGATGATGGCGGGAGATAACGTGTCTCTCATAACCTGTTACCATTAGTATGAACAATGGACATCAGCCCTTTATAATTGTTGTGTCGACGCGCAGTGGTTCTAAATTGAAGGGTAGCACCAATATTGTTTTTGTTGGGTTCCATCATTGAACACAGTGGGATAAGAATACACACGCGCCGGGATTCAAAGTGGGTATCATGATTTATGAAGATACCGCATTGTTGAAAGACGTGATCGCCATCACATCTCATAGACAGTTTCAAAGCTGTATTGGTTCTACGAGTTGCTCACAACCTCCGAGTCCGACACCCACTTCTGAAGATTTGTGTCTCTTTCCTAGGGTATTGAGATAAAAGTGCTAATTTACCAGTTAGCGTGCTCCATGTGAGGTCGTCACAGCAGGAGATGTGAATGGGGATGCGTGGGGAGTGGTTGGATAGACCCAGGCGAGTGCAGGTGTACGTCTTCTACACATATCGGTGAATGGGCAACTGAAAATATTCACGAAATATGCATGCATTGCTGTTCCTGACTGATATTGATTTGAGTTCGAAGTACGTGCATGCATTTCATCTTGATAATTCAAATGAGTGTTGTTTGAACCTTGCACGTGAGCGGACATTTTCGGGCAGCTCACTGAAAACTTGCGATAATTTATAAACGTCCCTCGAAGTAGCCTTGCCTTTCAAATGTCAAATCCGAATCTGATTCCAACTATCGATCCTGTCAGTGGGTTCTGACGCCCACAGCACGATGTCACAGCGCCCGCATGTTCTTCATATAAAGGCGTGAATCAGACCGCCGCAGCTAGCACAATACCATCCGATTTTCCCGCCCGTGTTACAGCCAAAATACTCGCTGTTCACTGTTGTCAGTAGGTTAATGGGGAGTCAGCGGAAGTGCGCTGTGAATGAGCACGTGTCCCTTTGATCTAACATTGTTCACCGTTTCACAGCTCCGGCATGTTCAACTTATAAAGGCAGAATATTAATGCAGACGGTCTGCTGGACTTCTCTCTGTGTCATGTCTCAGCTAAAACTCTTCATCTGCGCTGCTGGCTCTAATCAAGGCCTCGGCTTCGCGTATGTTGCGAAGAGGCTCGGCGGAGGTGCGGCTTTGCATGTGCTTGTGGTGTGTCTTCCGCTTCTTCTCTTGTTCATTATCTGATAAGACGAGCAGAACAGATGCACTTGAGCAGAAAATGCATGGAAGAGCCATCAGATAATCAATCGCGGATAGAAAATGGTTGTTTTTTAATGCTTCGATCGAGTGAGACGCTCATCTATGTACATATTGCGGCGTAGATGCACGTCCTACTTATTCCAGTTCACAGAGTAAAAGTGAGGCGAGAGTCTGTGACCTGTTTCTAGAGGATAAATCTAGACCGATCGGAGCACGATATGATGATCTGTTCTGATTGGCATGCCGTTCACAGCTTGCCTGCAGCAGCTGATCAATACTAATTGCTGGCGAGCCTGGATTCCTACTCCGCAGGCGACAATGTATGCCCTGTTTCTAGGGAATTAGACCAATCTGAGCACGATACCGTTTCCACCTGTCCGACGAGGTACAACCTTGTTGATCATTTGATTCATTTCCAACTCACCGACCTGGTGCCAATGGGCGCGACTCGTAGTTTAGCAATGGCAAGTGTCAGCTGTCCGCCAGTATCGCATTAAGTCCATACGGTAAGGTGCTGATTTCTAGAAAGCGACGATCCATCTTTTGACGATGCATCGAGAGGGAAAGTTTAGCATCAGCAAGCGAAAGGGATTCGACGATCAGGGCGCGAAGCAAGTGTGAAGCGCCCAAGAAGCGCCGCGGCCCGGCGGAAACAATGTCACGGTGGCACTGTGCATTTAAGGGTCTTGGAATCCATTCATTCAGATAGCTGTAACTGTAGTCGTCTTGCTTGACGGTGCACTCGCCGGGCACACAATTTTGAGTACTTAACAAAAGCCTTCAACAAACGGCTGTGACGAGTCTTCCGAGGAACAGTGGGGGATGGCATGAATGAGAGTTAAAATTGCTACTGATAGAGATACAGGCAATAAATATGCATAAGAATCAGCCTGAGTGAAACGGATGTGAATCGCGCCATTCAGAGTAGGTGCGTGATACATCCCTCATTCTGGCCTCAAGAATCACGTTCGAATCGGCCATCGAATCGCCTGCTCTGACCTCTATTGTTTCCGACGGACGCTTCTTGGGTGCTTCGCGCTTGCTTCGCACCCTGATCGTCGGATCCCTTTGCAATTTACTTGCTGATGCTACACTTTCCTTATCGAGGGATCGTCGCTTTCTAGAACTCAGCACCTTACTAGACCTTACCGCATGGACTCAATGCGATACTGCCGGACAGCTGATACTTGGTTGCTAAACTCTTGGCACATTCTCATTCTAGAACTATCATATACTATAAAGTGTGTCTAAGTAGAAGGAAGACCAGTACTCGGTTCCCCCCCAACACGATCTGCTTTACCGGTTCAAATCCCTGTTAAATCCTCGTTCCTCCGCTCGTCACCGCATATAAACATTGAACGTGAGTTTCATTGAACCTAATGATCCAACTTCCCTAGCTCTGATCATCCTCTCAGCATGTCTGCGCACACCCATTTCCTCGCAGAAAACGCAACATACACCGAAGATTTTGGTGACAAGGGCGGTTTACTCTGTTTCCCCCCCGGCCAGCGATCGGGAATCATCTGTATGCATACATACATCAAGATTTCTAGCACAGCTAACGCAGATGTGTAGTAACCTGTATGGATGAACGTATCAAGTGAGAAGTTTGGTGTGATTGCGACAGTAAGACCGCTGATGCGCGCGCAACAGCACTGCACTCCTTTTCCCAGAGGCCACCGCCTGGAAGTGGCACTTCATCCGTAACGCAGGGGGGTCCGCGTACACTCATATCTGCTCATTAACTACCCCGGAGAGACGCTAATCATACTGTGTGATTCGCAGCAGGGACGCACTTCCTAGCATCTTTCTCTCACAATCTATAAGATTGGGCGAGATCATTGTCGTCCATCACACGGGTTGTGGCGCCCCGCCGGATAGGGTGGGGGGTGTGCACAGGCAGCTACAGGGATCGTTCCCTGGCGATGAGATCGTCGCCAACATGGTTGACGAGGACGACCCTTTGGACTCGAGTATAGCCTTAGTAAGGCAGACTGTGCTGGCGGACGTCAAGTTCTTGCGTGAGAGTCGTCATATAAAGGAGGGGACGATTGTTACGGGATGTTTGTATAATGTTAAGACTCAAAAGGTGTGTTGTTTAAATTCGGGGAGGTTTCGCTCTGATAATCGCGGTGCAGCTTGAGAATGTCGTTCCTCCTGGGCCAAGGGCCTAAAACACTGCAGAGGGTTGAAGCCTTGGAAATTGGAATGTATTATGCAACTGTCCGTCATGTACAAATAGACTCGTTCCTGTCTGCCCCGAATGCGATGTGGTTCTTCTTGAGCTTCTTCGCGAGGCGCACGAGCGCGCGCTCGTCCACGCCCGCACCGAGCGGCGACGCGGCGAACACGATGATGCGCCGCCGCAGGTTCTTGTTCTCGCGGTGCTTGAACGCGAGCTGCACGACAGAGAGCGCTGTGGGGAGGTCCGTGGCGCCGCCGATTTTGGAGGAGGTCGTGTGCAGGGCGGTGAGGATAGTGCCGTAGTAATCAAGTGCTATTGGAAGTGATTTGCCGCTGGAACACGAAAGTGAGCAAGATAGATAGAAGCCGCAGAAGCCTACCTCGTGGAGGTCTGGTATAGTACCATTTAAATCGAACACGGTGCTGGAAAGGTATTCACAGACTTGTCAACGTTGTTCTCATCAGTCGGGCACGAACTCCCAAGGGTGCGATGACATCGTACGTGCAGTATATTCACAAGTCATACCCGGTCCTCGAGGCATTCGCATTAGCAGCGCTTGACCACATCGTCACTTGGCCGATTCCGCTTCACAATCATCCAAGTGAGGCTACCTACCCTGGTGCATCTGACTTCTTTCTCATACAGGTTATTATTGGCAGTTTCCTGTACCTACATGCGAAGCGATAATTGATGGTGCAGCAGCAGGTGCATGCCAGGGAGTACATATCTCGCTATGATGGCCGCACCGACATGACGATCTCAATCGGTGCCATCGAGATTCAATATCTGTGAAATCAAATGAGCATCGTTATTTGGGATCTGGAATGACGTGCAAACCTGCAGCCAACCGAAGCATTCTCAAGGCGTTTCAGTTTGCCATTAAGTTACAGCCGGCACAGACGCAAGAGTCAAGAGTCGTGGCGGTGTGGTCTGCATCTGAAACCCGATCCTGGATTGAGCACTGCACTCTTGAGTGATGGTGCATGCGTTAGATATCACTACATTCCTCGGCTCAAATTCCTGATTCTGAAATATACGTGGGCCACACATTTGAGGCGCTGCGTTGGCTGGTAGTGGTGCTGTGCTGGAGCGACTAAACGGCCGCTGACGTGGCAGCGAAGGCAGGAGGCTGTGACATTTGCGTTTACAACCGGGATGAGTGGCTTTTGTACGGTATATTCAGAGTATTTAGGACCTTAGGAGATGTTGGATATACAGCCTCCCCGACGGCAGCACTCACCTTGTCGACTAACTACTGCCGCTCTTACAATGCCCAACTCTCCCTCTCCCTCTCCTCCACCTATCCGCCATTCATGATACGTTAGCAATTCCAATGTTGAGCACCAGTCAGATACTGATACTGCTTTCCGCATGTGCGCCTCAGATGACGAACATCAAGTGACGCCAAATCGGACCAAGGGGTTAGGAACATATTGGAGGCTGTAGCCAGATACGCGGACGGTATGTGTCCAGACACAAACGCCAAGGGCACGAAATGTGTGGTACTCTCATGGCATCATCGCATTGGTGCAGGTCCAGAGGGAGAACATTTGGGCGAGAACACAGGCGAGTTTCCAGCGGAGGGGTTCTGGGTGAACAGAATTACGATTGTTGCCGCCAGGAATCGTCATGATCAACATTTTGATTGCCAAATTCAGCACGCGCCGACTGGATCCGGCTCTTTGTCACCGCCGTCATCACGAAGTTCTCGGTTTTTTTGTAAGGTCTTTATAGAACAGTATATAGGTCATAATACCCGGCGCGCATGGAAATATTGTGAGGAGCTATATATAACAATGCAGGACTCAGATTTTTGCACAATGATTGTGCGTTTCACGTGATGCAGACATGATTTGCCACTGTAGGCACACAAACAAATGATACGAGCTTGCGGAATGTGCCGTTTCCCTGCATAGTAATACAGGACTCAGATTTTTGCACAATGATTGTGAGTTTCACGCGATGCAGACATGATTTGCCACTGTAGGCACACAAATAAATGATACAAGCTTGCGGAATGTGTTGTTTCCCTGCATAGTAATACAGGACTCAGATTTTTGCACAATTACCATGAGCTTTGCGCAATGTTTCAAGCTTTGTGACATATGAGAATAGTGGGTGGTTTGAAAAATCTTCCCAAAATACCTCGCGGTGCTGAAATCATTCCGTTGAAACATATTTGTGAGAAGCATAATATTGACACTATTATTGTAGGGATATGATACATGTAGGAATTAATCTAAATTAATCTACTCGGACATGGACTGAAGGGCGGGACATCATATCACTGGAAAGGACGCCGGTAGGGAAGGCACCGCGGATAGAGACCGGAGAGAGCTCGCAGACAACCCTGGATGATCGGAGAAGGCTTGGCTTGAGGAAGTACGGGATTTGGAGCTAGCGCAACAGAACTTGAGCCGTTTCATGAGTACATCCACGCGTTACGTAACACCCAGCTCAGCGCCCACGAGTCCTCGAGACCAAGCTAAACAAACGAGCAGAGGCAAGAGCGCAGGCTCCTAAAACCATCCACTCGTAGAAAGTTTGAGGGCAGATTACTGAACGAGAGCACCAGTAAATATTTCATTTCAGCCACAATGTAAATAAATCCAAACAACTTCCCATTATATCCACAGCAACCCACAAAACTTTCTACTGAGCAGCTGGCAAAAGATGTGTGGCGGAACCTCAGATCATCTCATAGCCCTAGCCTAGGGTTACAGAACGGGACGTCCGCGCCACTGAGATCCGAGTTCGAAGTTACGCCAGTGTGCCCACTGTCCAGCTCCCTCCTCCTTCATCACCCTCCTCCCAGCTTCACCGTATTACCATGGCCACCTTGCAAGATAATGATGTGTGCCCCGTTGGACCGCGTACATCGGCGGCGAGGGACGTGATAGGGTGAGAAGGATGAAAGAAGATTGGATCAAGGTCGAGGCAGCCCGGTACGCGCTCTGATCACATTGCGGCGCACCCCCGGAACATCGAGCACCCAGGCTATACTGTGGAAATGATGCAAGATTCCACTGCTGTTGTATCAAATGTCTCATGCACCAATCCCAGCAAGTAGCAGTACTGTTCATGCATCACCTTGCAATAGCCCCTTCAGCCACACCTTGGCGGCGGAAAAATCTGTATTTGGGCTGGCTGTCCATATCCCTGGGTCAATAGCAGCACCCGCATCAAAACCTCACTACTCACCCAATTAGGCAGGTAGGCAGGGCTGTGCTGATATGTTTTCTAGCCCTTGCAGCCTCGGGGGTGGGCTCAAATGTTTAAAAAACATATCCCAATGCAGTGGATGAGTAGATAGCATGCCTGGGTGGCTCGGATATCTCGGGGTATAGGCGCGAATGTGATTTTGCGAAGTGGCTGTGCACGCGCGAGGACATGTGGCCGCATTAGCCCAATCGGAAATCCGGACTCAATGGTAATTGGCTCCCGCCGCTGGGGCATTTCCTCCACCCCCACAGCATCCCCGCAGTAAACGAATCGCTTTTTATCACGTCATTCTTAGAATTTTAGTAGCTACAAAACTGTCTCTTCAGAATTAATTCACCATAAATCAGATTTTAATGCTATTATTTACTTGGCACACGGATTGAGGGGGGGCCAAAAAAATTGATTGCACAGCAAGCTGCGAGGGTATGTACATTATGAAACATGTATTACAAGACTATCTATCATAATTTAAAGTACAGAGAGAAAAGGAATGGATGGTGGTGCTGGAAAATGTGAAATCCTTCAAAATACCGGAAATCCTCCTCCCACGCGCAGAATTTGAGGCCCGTATGTGAATCAGTGGTGTGTATACATCAAATGGGATTGCTGAGGGGTTTGGGGGTGAATTTGGAGTGAGGATGTAGCGGCGAGGTGAGGCGGCGGGCACACAGGTGGTGCACTGATATGATCGGGTGTGTCCGTGTGTACGGATGCGCTGGCGGTTAAAAATCGAGTTAGCAAGTAAATATATACAATAAGATGTATAACTACGCACCTGTGCGTGGTTTATACGTCTTCGTCCTTCCGTTGGCGTGCATGGAGCTGTGGTCGTCGTCCAGCAACGATCAGCGACGGGCGCTAAACGATCGGATTGCCGAATCCGATTGTTTGTGGCGCGTCCGCGTTGTGCGTCGTCGTTCGCTCAATAGCGAGCTCCGACCTCCGGATCCATTTATTTCCTTCGGTAGATATATGTATTAGCCATGTATATAAATGTCCCAGGTTTTAAAACTACAATCAGAACTTTTTTGAGCGAGATAGGCGGTGCATGTTCGCGATAAGCTCCGATATGACTGTTATCTCGCTGTCTCGCACTTTCATCTCCTGTGTTCGATGTGAGCAATTTAAATGGGATCAGACATTGTAATATACATTGATACCATCTAATGTATCGCCTCCCAGTGTCCGTCTTCAAACATCGGGGATGTGGCCAACGGCCCGAGCAGGTATGTAGTTTTGATGTAGTTCGAGCTTCAGTGCACACCCAGAACTCATAAGCACTGCAGTCTTTCTGTGTATTCTGACTCTCCATTGTTCCACACCAGCTCAAATAAAATTCTGTCTTCTGGAGTACTTGTATATATATTAATGTAAGCTATTTAGAACATCTTGAATCATTTGTAGATCTATCTACTTGTGCAATATGGGATTAGAGTCAAATATGGCTGAAAATTGTGTATTCAGGCTCTGTATTTTTCCACACTGACCCAAATGGAATTCGGTCTTTTGTAATACATATATGTGCTCTAATATAAGGTATCAACGGCATCCAAACCAATTTATAGCACTATGTAGCTGTGTAATATAGTGGTTACTGTCAAATGTGGCTGAAATTGAGCGAAATCAGTGTATTACACACCTCCAGTGTATCTAAATACAAATTCAATGGACTTATATACATAAATAGATACTACTATATATTCTGAGAGCTCCTTGGGCCACAGGGAGCATCAGAGGGAGCACGGGTCAGCATAGAGTGTGTTGCAATGAGTTCAGCCACTGAAGATTCCCAAACGCGGAAGCGTGGGAATTGCAATTTTGGCAGTCAAGCCGCGTCGTTTTCTGACTTCCTCATTCATTCCCACTGCCATCCCTCCCATCACCCTCACTTCTGGCTCTCCCATGCGCCTTCTCTGGCTCTGTAAGATGTGGCGGACGTGATGCGAAGCACAGGCCTGCCCCTTGGTGCATTTACTTATATATTCCTCTGCCACGACATTGCTAATGCCCCGCTGATCTGCAGTACCACATCCGTGTTAGTAGCACCAGGCAGCTCGCACCAGCGCCCAAGCTTCTGCGCCATCCCCCAGCATGCCGCGCACTCGCATACCCCCACGTCTGCGCCGCCCACCAAACCATGCCCGTGTTGTCCACGCACACATAGCGCCCCACCACGCTGTTTGACGCGCACGCACTGGCCCTATGTCCGCGCCCCATACCGTGCACCCTACCCACCACCCACCACGCTTGCATCGCTGTACGCGCGGCCAGCGCACAACCTCTACGTGCACGCCAACCCCACGTCCGCGCTGCCCGCCCCACGCCCACGTCCGTGCGCCGCCCGACCGTG
Source organism: Athelia psychrophila (assembly GCA_001630335.1). Lineage (NCBI taxonomy): Eukaryota > Fungi > Basidiomycota > Agaricomycetes > Atheliales > Atheliaceae > Athelia > Athelia psychrophila. The sequence goes on along the minus strand of KV417491.1, from coordinate 158,626 downwards.
GACCTGCATCGCCCCCCGCATGCGTGCATAGTCCCACGCACGTGGACAGCGCACCACCTCCCGTTTCGACCCGCGCGCCAGCACCACGTCCGCGTGCACACCCAGCCAACCACGCGACATCCACCATGCTCGTGGAGCCCCGCGTTCGTGCGCAGTACCGTGGACCAATCCACCCACCCATCGACCCTCACATAAGCCCACCTGTCCGTCCGCTCGCCCGTACGCATGCTGATCCATGTATGTGCCGCCAGCACCTGCACACTGCCCATCCGGCCCCGCAAGCGGCAGGGCGCTATCTGCCCGCGCTTTTTTTTTGATTCGCCTGGCCCACCCGCTCACCGCAGTACGGACCGAGCCCGCGTACATCCAAATACCGCGGGTAATGACGGATATTTAGCGATAGGGGCTATTACCCCCAATAAAGTAGTTGATTCATCATACCCCCATCTAAAAATAAATCAATCATATTCTAAGCTCGGTGTCCTATCCCTTTTCCGACAATGTGGTCCATTGTCTGAATGGAGACTGATACATTACTACATCGAAGCAGCTGATATGAAACTGCCGGAATGCCGAAGAGCTAAAGGCTGATGCCACGGCTATCAATGGTATTGCAAGGTAATGCATAAACAGTACTGCTACTTGCTGGGATTGGTGCATGAGACATTTATTGCAGTAGCAGTAAGTGATGTAATATAGTCACAGTTACGGGTGGAGCACCGCCGCCTTCGTGAGGGAAGTTCCCCCACGTGTGTGCATACCTCTCAAGTGGTACGCAGCGCCGCACGCGTGGACGCTGTCGTCGTAGTCATCGCTTCAGGCCGCCCCCGCAACGAGTTCGCGTGTTGGGGCCTCATCCGTGTCGGCAGCGTCCACCCCGCACTCTGCGCGCGCGACCCCACCGCGTGTGTCTCGCCCATCCACCTCGTCAACTCGCGCACAGACGACACGCCGCAACACGTGTGCTTGCACGGTCACCTAGCCCGCATGTACCAAGCTGCGCTTGCACCCAGCCACACAGGTACCCACCCTCACTCGTGTCACGAGTTGCCCCTATCTATCTATCACATGGCCAACTCATTCCTTCCGATTCCATATCGTTCCACATCCTTCCACGCCATTCCATCGCATTCCATTCCATCACGGGTTTACTTCACCCACAACTACTCCACATGTCGTCCACTATCAACGGATCTTTACATACACATCTATGACTCCCCGGGCCCCTTAGCATCATACACGCTTACCCATAGGGCCCCACATCGTCAGCACAATTACTATTACATTGATATAAGTAGACAGCGACTTGGACCTTGAGACCTTAGCTTATCCTCTTTGTCTCAAGGTACAGTCACACTTACATTATTCTGAATACTATCTAACTTTGTCTCAAGTGACTTGTATTCGCTCTCGATCACAAGGATCAACACCTCACTACAACACTATTATATCAACGCCACTATAAGGCCCATCTGGGAACGACTATGAATACACGTCGTAACATTAGGATAAGCTACCATCACCAGATCAGCCTATTCATCTGTACTCTTGAGTGAACTCCGAGTTCCTCGCTTACATCTACTATCAGTCACCCTCTATCCGGAAGCATTAGCCTCGAACACCTGTCTAGAAACATTCAGGCTCTCGAGCAGCAAGCCGCGGTGCAAGTACCGTCACTACGTCGTCCGATCTCGCCTACATCTTGGCCAGTCTCGCTCTTCTGATCATCACCCTCGTTGTTACCAGGCCAGTTGAGCCCGTACAAGAAATCCTCCCTAGCGTTCATCGACCCCTCCGTCGTCAGCGATCCTATTTTACCCCACCTCGAGGACTACCACCTCCACCAAGCCCAAGATCTACGAGCCCATACTTCCAGGCTCTACCCTACCCCACAATCTAAAAGTGGATTCTCGATCTTCGTCCGCAGACCCGAACGATCTTAACCCTGGTCCTTTAGACCAACAGTGGATCCTTCAGGCTAAAACCATTACACGCACTCCGACCATCTGGTACATCGGCAAAAGACAATACACCCACGTCCGTGTCATCCTCACCGTTAAAAAACCAGTCATCCCTCGTCCTAGTCGTCACGACCTGCGACCTCAACACCGTATCAATTATTCTGACACCATTCGTCGTAAAACTACATCGAGACGTCACATCAAGCAAGAAATCACTTCGACCTCCTCTCTAACCACGAAGGCGAGGAGTCAAACACTTCAACAGTCTCCAGAACCAACGACTCTATCTTCGAACCAGCAGTTCGCATGTCAGAAACGCAAGGAGCTGGAGGCATGTCGGTTGAGGATAATTCAGGCAATAACCCAATGAACCCGGTCCTGTCCCAAATCGACCAACAAGTCCTTAGTGATTATGTAGCCGCTCAGGTCCAAGCAGCCGTAGCCGCAGCCCACATACAGGCCCAGGCCCCTGCCAACGATCAAGCCGGCGTCATCGCCATCCTGCAACAACTAGTACAAAATGGCATCGATTCCAATAAAACAACCCAAGCTCAACTCGAGGCCCAAACCATCAGGGACTCAAACAAACCGAATCGCCATGAGAAAATCGGCACGACACCTTCTAAGTTCAAAGGCGAACGAAGCGATGCAGAACATTTCCTCACCGGACTAGAATGGTACTTCAATGCCAACGCCAACGTCTACGATACCAACGAGAAAGTCCTGGCCCTTGTATACGGCTTGCATGAAGGCAAGGCCGGAGAATGGATACAACCATATATGAGAAATACCCTCGACTCCAAGATGCACGAAGCCAAGAAAGCAAAGCCTCACCGGGGAAGAACCCATCATTCCCGTGCGCAAAGCTTCGACTCATACTCTAGTGTATCAGACGCAGACGAAGACATGGAGAAAACATTCCTCCAAGACCCCGACTTCCTCATCATAGACTTCGACGCCTTTGTGCTCAAGTTCAAAGAAGCATGGTACCCGACTGATCCCAAGGCCGACGCCAGGAACGCCATCGAGAAACTATCTCAGGGAAGCCTTTCGGTGTCCGAATACGCAAGCAAATTCAACAATATCGCTGCTCGGACTGAGTACCACAAAGAAGACCTTCGCGAAAGGTTCCGTCGCGGTCTAAACCAGGGAATCAGCAACATTATCTCGTCCTGGGATCGTGATATGTCGACGCTTGACAAACTCAAGAATGCAGCCATCAAAGCCGAACGCCAAAGGGACGAGTTCGCCCCTAAAAGAAACTTGCCGTTCACCACTCCTACCGCACCAGCATCATCTAATTCTAGCTGGCGGTCAAGGGCCCCAACCACAACTTCTGCGACTCCAGCGACTACGCAGGCCAGAATGTTCGATCGGTCACAGGGAATCGCTCCCATGGAAGTTGACGCCAACACCTTTGTATGCTTTAACTGCTACGAGGAAGGCCACGCCGCTGCTCAATGCAAGAACGAAAAACAGCCCAGGCGCGAAATCATCCATCGCCCGAAACCTCAGAGAGTGGCCGCCACCGAAGTCGCTGTGCCTGTCAAGGCCGAAAGAGTGTCTGAGAAGAAAGAAGGAAAGAAAAGGGAGTTCGAACAGGGCTCGTCCAAGGATGGCGCACACGAACCGTCACCGGAAGTCATTGCAATAAGGGCCGAGATGAGCGACTTGAAGCTTCAGTTTGCCCGCTTGACGAACATCTTGACGAACAATAATCCCAGAGACGAATCGGATTTTTGATACAGTCGACATCTGTGACCAGGGTGGCCGACTTCATCTCTTCTAACTTCTATTTTGACATCGCATACGTTCAAATCCGCAGTACTATCACGGACTCGATTAAAGTAAACGACCACTTCCATGTACCCATATCTATTATCGGACGGTCTCAGACGATCAGCACAGCAGCTATGATCGATTCTGGGGCGTCAACTTTATTTGTCAATGATAAATTCGTTTCACTACACAACATCCAGACTCGCAAATACCCCAATCCCATCAGACTCCTCAACATCGACGGAACAGAAAACGAAAGCGGTTCGGTCACCGACTATTGTATTCTCAACATCGAGGTTGGAGGAAAGAAAATGGAAGAAATCTTCACTGTCGCTGGCATAGGCCATGAAGACATCATCATCGGAATCGACTGGCTCCGACACCACAACCCTAAGATTGGGTTTAAGGACGGAACTATGGAAATCCCCGACGAAGTCATCCTATCAGCCGCAGGCATGGATTTAGAAGACGAGGAAGAAAAGAAGATCAAGGAAAAACTCCCCGAGCGATATTGGAAATATGTGGATTTATTCCGAAAGAGTAAAGCCGAGCGTCTCCCAGAGCACAAGGATACAGACCATGCCATTAATCTGAAACCTGACTTTGTGCCGACTAAGGCCAAACCGTACCCGCTGTCGAAACCTCAAACGGCAGCGCTGGAAGTTTGGTGTCACGAGTTGCCCCTATCTACCTGTCATACGGCCAACACGCAGTGGACCTGGCTACCTAAATCAATCAAAACACAGCTACAGCTAGTTTTAATATATGGAAAAAACTCAGCTGTAGCTGAGGGTGAAAATTGATCATTTCGCACTTGGCTGCTGCATATAATATCTATTATCCTGTAGCTACCGCTGTACACGTTATCAATTATATGTAGCAGTACCCGTGCACTACAATATGGGTGGGGGCTGGCCCCAGGTCCGCCTCCGGGCGCCGGGCTTTGGGTGGCTGCAGCCGGGCAGCCGCCAAAAACGGATACGCGCTACCCTGGCTTCCCACGCTCCACCGGCCAGCCGCCAAAAATGGCTGCGCGTTACCTGGCTTCCCACGCGCCACCCAGCTTCCTCGTGCCACCGGGCTTCCCACGCCTGGCCACCCGCGTGCCCTCGCGCCGCTCCCTTCCTCGCGCCGCTCCTTTCCTCGTGCCGCTCCCTTCCTCGTGCCGCTCCCTTCCTCGCGCCGCTCCCTTTCGCCCCACGCGCCACCCGGCTTCTCACGCCTAGCCACCCGCGTGCCCTCGCGCCGCTCCCTTCCTCGCGCCGCTCCTTTCCTCGTGCCGTTCCCTTCCTCGCCCCGCCCACCCGGCTTCTCACGCCTGGCCACACGCGTGCCCTCGCCCCGCTCCATCCTCGCCCCCCCCCCCCCCCCCCCCCCCCCCCCCCCCCCCCCCCCCCCCCCCCCCCCCCCCCCCCCCCCCCCCCCCGCCCCGCCCCCTCGCCCCGCCCCCCCCCCTCGCTCGCGCTGCACCAGATTCAATTAACCATTTTGTCGGAAACTCACCATAAAACATTGTACTGCTCCCTCGTACCGCTGGCCCGGTGCTCACCCGTCTGAAAATAATTAAAAGCAAGTAGTATTAGAGGGTACCGATGGTACCGATGAACACATAATGTCTATGGGAAATATTTGGGCCGGTTCTTCTGATTCACTTGCGAGGGCGCCTGCAGCCATACTGTCAGGACCATTGGTACCACAATGGAATTCGCGGAACACGTACTTGTTTGCCGAATTGTTCTCAGGGCTGTCACGAGCACGTTTTTGCTGGGACTCCATGCTCATATTGAAGAACTTCACGGTGGCCATGAACTCGCTCACAGCCTGGCGCCAAACATCCATTCCCTCGTCACCCTGATCTGCAGCTGCGGCTCCCCACCACACCAGAGAAAGCATGAGAAGGAAGAGGCCGTTTGGCCCCGCCTTCTGCAGCTCGGAGTACTCGGAGACGTCTTGCAATGGCTCGTTGGCCGGATCTCTCCGGGGCTGTAGAGAATCCCACCATCCTCGCCAATCCTTCGCGAAAGTGTAGACGTACGGCGAGACGTCGGGCATTTCAGTCGCTTTGCGCGCTGCTCTGATCCATTTCCCGATATCGAGAGGCCTGTGTTGCGAGCTGAGTAGATTTTTCTTTGCCTATAAAATTGAATTAGCTGATGTAAAAGTCTCAGTATAAAGCTATCATACCGTTGACGTCGGATACTCCATCAAGTCCTCGAACTCTATCCAGGCATCCATGGCCTGCCCCAAAAGGGAGTCACTCGGGCCGACATGCTCCATTGCACGCACAATCTCCAACATCCACTTCGGCCACCTATCCTTGGTAGCATGCGTGTCGGCAAGTGATGCTCCAGAGAGCGCTCGTGTCTCATCCAGTGCGGTGTCCTTCTGCCCAGTCGTTGTTGGTTGAGGGCGCTGAGCGGCGCCGTCCGCAGAAGGGTTTGGGGGAGGTGCCCATGTCAAGCTAGGGGAAGGAGGCGGTGACGGCGAGAAGGGTGGGGATATCGCCCGTCGCCCAGGGGACTGTGAAGGTGAAGCGTTGGGGCTCGCGTTGACTTGTGGGGACGATGGTAGTGATGGAAGCGTAGACTGAGCTGGAGAGGCTGGGAGACGTCTACAACCAGGTCAGTGCGCATACTCATCAACGTGTTCTGCAAACAATGTACAGTGGTTTATTTTTTGATCGATTGTCTGCTCCTTTGATCGCCTTCTTCCCACTGGCTATGGCCTGTCGCGCAAGCATTTCCAACTGCATTTCTTTGAGCATGCGCTGATTTCGAATGATATTATATCTCCTCTCCATCTCGTAAGCTGATACTTCAGCTTTGATCGACGCCAAGTCCTCGGCTGACAACTTTTCATCTTCCTCCCACGGCTGTTTTTCTTCATCATCGCTCTTTTCATTTTCCTCCTGCCAGCCATTCTGATCACTGAGCGCAGGAGAGCGAGAAGGTGCCGTGCTCGCGAGAGCACGCGGTTGACCTCGGGGCAGTGCGAGTGATGCTGCGCAAGACTGACTTCGGGACGGCGCGAGAGACGGGGCACGTGATACTTCTTTAGATGTTTCGCGTGATGGGCCGCTGGCGTTGATATGGACGGATACGCCGGGTAAACGAAATGCGGCACATGCTTCGGGGGCTACAGCGATACGGTCAGTTTCATTTCTGTGACAATGCCTCAGAAACTCACGATATATAAGGGACGCAAATTCCAACAAAGGTGTCTCGACTTTCTCCCTCCACTGCTCCCTTCTGTAATGCTGACCCCAGTCCAGCCGGTGCGCGGTTTGCCCGATGAATAAGCTGATATGCCGTCAGTTATATCCGCTATATCACAAGATTGTCGAAATGGCGTACCTGACAGTACTCAACTCGCCCCCTCTCGCTCCATCTGGTGCTGCCAATATCACAGCACCTACATAACCGGTACGTTCGTGAAGTTCCTTGAGTATGGGGGCTAGAGCACTCTGTGCTGCTACCTGATTGCTATAGAGAAGAATGTAAGTCCACGCATCAACTTAATGGATTAAACTTACGTGTAGTACTCTTTAGCCTTCGCTTCGACAGGGTCAAGAGGTGCCTTTAGTTTTCCTCTACGCCCACCAGTGGCGCTGGCAGTCGCACTGCCGTCGTCATCGTCATGTTCGCTGTCTTTGTCGCTGGCACCATCATCCCCGTCCTCGTCCTGGCCGCCATCCTCATCACTTAATCCTCCGCGAAGATAATGATCCTCCCTGTACTTCTCAATTTCGTCCCGGACTTCCTTGGGCTCAAGCTCCCAGAATTCTCGGATGACCTTGTTGCGGAAATCCACGACTTTGATTTTCTCCACAAGACCGTCTTTGACTTCGCGCAAATGTTCGTCGTAGCGGCTGCAAAATATTGGTTTGATCTTGGTCGCAAAGTAGCACTTCGAATAAGCTTGAACGTAGGATAGCCTCTTTTTCTTCTTCTGTTTCTTCGGCTGTAAATCCAACAGCGGCTTGGCGCTGTGCCTCTGTCCGGGCCTTCCGTTGTTATTAAACCAAGTTTTGAATTTCTAACACTTGGTCAGTACTTGAGCCAAAGCTCGTATTTGATTCAATGCACTCACCCTACGTTCTTTGGCCAGCTTGTCCTCCTGGGTCACTCCTTTCGCTATTTCTTCCTCTGTCAACGGAGGCACAGGGAACACCGCGCTGAAACGAGAGTGCGCATTGGGCCAAAACTCGTCTAACTCGCCAGCTGCTTGTGCTGCCTGAAAATCCGGGATCTCGCCCTCGAGGTGGACGAACATTGGCAAGCTCACCCAGCCCCGTGGACCCCGGCGGTTAGGGAGGTCGTCCTGTTTCTGTTTCTCGTGACCAGAAGATTTAGGCATTCTATCCGTTTCCAAAGGGAGAGGTTGCAGCAAGGTAAAAATGAGACCGAGCGCGAAACCACATTGCCGTGAAGCTCTTTCCATTTTCAGTAATCGTTGTCCACGCTGTGAACCGAATCCTTCCGCTTGACTTCCCCACATACCTCACTTCCCATAAGCGTCGTCTTGTTCTAGCGGCGTGCTTCCTTTGGTCAAATTTGTCTTCTACATAGTTGGACGTTTCACCGGTATGGTAGTTTTACACTGCTAGGTGATTCATTCTGATCCATTCACAGGTTCAGATGAACGAACGCAGCGGAGGCTCGAGAGGTGCGTACACTTGTGTTAAGACGATTGAGGTTGAACTGAGTCAGACTGACTTGAACAGAGCCTCGAACCCACCGCAGAAATTGCTCTAATGACTCGGACAGCATTAATAGCCAACCGGCTGAGGACGACGATGGAACTTTCACCTTGCAACTTACGATGCCAGCACGGGTCGCGCGAAACATGGATTTGACCTTTCAGATGAGCCCTAGGAGAACCGCAGCCTCTCCCTTGCATACCAACCAGAATCTCAGACCGATTATTGCACCGCTGCAGTTCAATCAAGGTGAAAATCCACCAGCACGCCGTCGGGCACCGCGGGCCCCACCGCGCTCGCCCTCGCCCTCGCCTCCACCGCGCTCGCCCTCGCCTCCGCCTCCACCGCCCTCGCCCTCGCCCTCGCCTCCGCCCTCGCCTCCGCCCTCGCCCCCGCCCCCGCCCCAACCCTTGCTGCGCGTACCAGATGTAGCGGCCCCAATGGTCCGTCCGTTTTCATGTGGTTTAATCTGTACATCTAATTTGTGTTTCGCAGGGCGCCCAGTTGTTGAATGCTTTGGATCCTATCTACCCCCGCCCTCCCAATACCTCGCATCCTTTGGACCCCGTACCGCAGTATCCTACCTTTCAGAAAAGGTTCTATGTAGTGACCAGAGGCACTAAACTTGGTGTCTTCTGGGCGGAATGGTATGTGTATCCTTCCTATCAAATAGTGCAGTACTCATAGCACCACGAACAGGAGGCATATCAAACCGATTTCTTGGGATGTTGGTGGCTTTGTGAGGAAAATGAACAACCTAACTGCCGCGTTGGACGAATGGGATCGCACTCCAGACGAGTTGAAGCAACAGTTGTCATCTTAGAGTTTCTGTATCTTTTTGAAAGTTGTTCGCAATACCTAGCCGTCAAGTGAAAATATGCAATGATTTGAATTATTCGTTACTGGAGTGTTTCCCTGCTATGTTGCTATTGGGTATCAGTGCCATTATCAAAACGACGACTTGGAGCGTTCGATTAGTTGCTTCGGGTGCATTAGCTGTGATATGACGGATTGTATGCACACAATACGCACCAATAGCCGTTCATTCACAAAAATCAGCAGCCGATCCAATTGAGAGCTGAATGCCTTTGCTTAGCTGACCAATCTCACAAATTCTGAATGCCATCGGCTCAGTAACAACCACAATCGCATCGAATGTCTTGAAGCGATGGGGCGCTTACTGCCAGTGGCCCCTCGACCGAACTTATCTTGACCACCCAGGCTCTACAATCATATTCTAGTGAATAAAGCCATTCCTTGCTTGTGGTTTTTGCGAAAGTCGTGAAGACCTTGTGAACCAATTTCGTCGCATGTTTGCTCTAGTCTAGCTATGCAGTAGTTCATACACGCATTTGCGCATGAGCCGCGCAAGGTTTTCTTAAATCCACTCACTCATTCCGCGTCATATTCGATACCACACCACCACAATCATATCAAACCACGAGGATTCTTCTGTGGCATCAATATATACGCTCTTAAACACTCTCTAGGTAATTTAGAAGCTACTCAGACTTCGAAATAAACCAAAGTAAGTAGATGTATCACTCGAACTGTAAAATCCATTCTGCAAGTGATCAAGTGAGCCGTGTGTATTGAATAACCGCTCCGACGGATGGAGCCTCTAATCGAATGATAGCTTGAGCATTTTCAGCCAGTAGAAAGCTCACTGATTAATCATAGTCATCCCCAGGGACAGGGGGGAGATGCCTTCACAAATCATTAGATTATATCTGCGGCCGGATACTGACTGGGACTTACTATTTGCGATAAAATTGAATAAGTTTGTACTGAGGCTCTCTAACTTGTTTCATCAGCCTCTAGTGCTTGGCTGTTTATTAGAGAGACGAGCAAGAGTGGGTGGCTGACAGAACTCTCAATACTGTGGCGCAAACGGCTGTCACTCCTTGTCACAGTGTCCGGTACTTTACTAGTGTCGACTCACAGAACGTTTTGATCGTTTCCGTGTCTACTCGCCAACGGCTTCCTCCACCACTATCCCCTTCTTTCACTAATTCACTCTATGGCAAGAAAGCGAGCTCGCATAGATTCTGGTATACGCATTCATGTCTCACATGCGGGCAGTCCTAGCACACCAACACCAGTGCAAACCAATACGCACACCCATATCGGGATCAACACCGGCCAAGACTCTCGAGCACGTCCTTCAGTCCGGATGTCGCATGCGAGTCGACCTGTAGAGCTGGTGGATTTGTCAAGCCTGTTGGCAACAGAAGATGTCGAGGACAGTGCAATGGTCGATGCACAATTTGACTCGTTCTCTCCAGAGGACGCGTCAACTGTTGCATTCAGCGTGGATGATGATGTTGTGGAGGATCCCGAAGATGACCAGAAAGGAGATGATGGAGGTGAGGAGAAGTACGTGAAAGACTCTGTGAGTGGAAAATTTTAATCTTCACTGTGTATGGCTCTCATAAGTCAATAGGCTCGTCTTTCGACTGAGTGGTTACCCCACCGACAGACATATCTTGACGAGTTCATCCGTCTTGAGGGCCTAGGCGATGAAGAGGAGCTAATCTGCTGTTCTCGCTGTCCCGAAGGTCATACCGCTCTGGCCGAATACAAATGCCAGGACTGCTTCGGCGGTGAGATGCTCTGCAAGCAATGCATGGTCAACGCGCACGAGTTATCGCCCTTCCACACTATTCTCGTGAGTTCCCGTATAACAAGTCCCCCAGGATATACTAATGATATCAGCAATGGACAGGATCTTTCTTTTCGAAGACATCTCTCTACGGGATAGGGCTTCGCGTGTATCTCGGTCACAGCGGTCGGCCATGCCCTGTCGCGCACGACATAGTCCAGGCTTTTACAGTAATCGACACGTCTGGGGTTCACACAATCAAATTAGTGTATTGCGGATGTGCGGGGCATGCACCCTTCAACATTCAGTTGCTACGAGCGCGTTTGTTTCCAGCCACGATTCGCTCTCCGCACTCCGCCTTCACGTTCGACATTCTCAACACATTTCATCTCCTCAATACCCAAGGCAAACTATCGCTTTATCATTTCTACAACGCCATTCACTGCAGGAGTGACAACGCTGGCTTTCGCGGGCTGAAGGTAAGGCTTAACTGTACTTTTGAGGTACTTGAACTAATGATTAATGTATTAGGACCGTTACGACGAGATGCGGCCCATTGTCCGTCTGTGGAGACATTTGAAAATGCTCAAGCGGGCAGGTCGCGGTCATGACCCTCGTGGGGTGGAGGCTACGAGAATGGGAGAGTGCGCTGTCGAGTGTCCAGCGTGTCCGCACCCAGGTAGAAACTTACCCAACGGATGGGAGAAGGCTCCGGAGTGTGCTCGGTACAGTCTATGATGCAATATACCGAGGGGCAGACACTTATGTAACTTTGTAGTTGGCTATATGCATTGATTGTCACTATCGATGCAAACTTTCGGCTCAAGCTGAAAGACCGCGGCCTCAAAGATGATCCTCCTCTAGGTGACGGGTGGGCCCATATGGTGAAAACGGGGCCGTATAAAGCATATATTGAGAAATACGGAAATCAAATTGAGGTATGTCGCGGTTCTCACAGCCATTCAATCAGCATTACTAATACAATAATTTGCAGCCGCCCATCTGCGACTCTGAGCTTCGCGCTGCGGACCACACCACGTCAAGAACATCAACGGCGTTCAAAGCCAGCGGCGTTGGCGGCGCCATCTGTGGTCGGCATGGATTGGTCATGAAAAATGGGCTCGGGGATTTGCAAAAGGGCGAACGGTATGCTTGCTCATCTTTGGGATACACATCATCCGCTGACCTTCTCTCTAGTCAGGCAAACATGGACTTCATTGTGTTCTCGGCCCTCTTTGGGCTTTTGGTCCGCATGCTAATATTATCCTACGATATCTGCTGTCAGTGGTCGAAGAACCTTTCGAAACGGGTCAAGCAACTCCCTTCATCAATGCAGCCAGATCCGGAAATCTTGTTGCAAGCAAAGCGCGTGCTTCCCAAGATGCACTTGCATAACCACGGCCAACCCTGTCAGCTAAACTACAATTTGAATTATATTCGGTATTCGGGCCAATCCAATTGCGAGGACCCAGAGCGGTTTTGGGCTTGGGAAAATCCTGCAAGCATGAGCACGCGCGAGATGACGGACGGCGCGCGCTACGAAACCATCAGCGATCACGCTGCGGCGTGGAATTGGCGTAAAACAGTAACATTTGGTATGTTGACATTCTCCCGACTGTCTTCAATTAAACTGACCGTGAACTAGACACAAGACTTCTTAAAGCCATCAAAATCGCCATACACATGAAGTCCAAAAGTCATACGGCCTTTACAAACTTTGACCTGACATTCCCTCGAGACGTCGTGGATGCGTGGGGTCAGCTTGTCGCCGCCTGGGATAAGGATCAGTCGCAGAAGAATCCATACGAGGAACCTTCTCAAAGTATGTTTTAAATGTTCCACCTGCGTCTGCGTCTGCTCATTTCTATAATTTATTAGTGGTGTCACTCGCTAGTGTCATGTTTGACCTGGCGGAGGAGGAGGCCGAGCAGTCGCGTCAAGGGAATACACAGGTGCACGAGACCTCACCCTCGCGCTTCTTGCAACGTGGTCTTGACCTCGAGGATCAGCAGTACGTTGTTTTAATCACATGTATCTCTTTCGCGCAAAGTTTTAAATTCATCTGCTCCCTTTTAGGCGGAAACTGAAGACGCTCATGCAAGAGAAGAAGACTACACTACTTCGCAAAACCGAGCTGCTCGAAAAACGGAATGCCTTGCGTCACCGAATTGACACATGGATCGTCCTACAGGACCTTTACATGCCGGAGGCTCGTCACGCGCGTACATCTGCCGCCCCGTCTACGATGGCCTATGTGGAAGATGAAACACTTTATCTTCCATCGCAAATGCCTCCCTCACTTCGCACATCATCCACCATGGTCGCCCTCCTCGAGAAAGAGCGCCGACTACGCATCGGGCAAGCAGATGATGCTCTCCATGAAGTCCGCCGGCAGTTGCGGATATCTTCAACTGTCCTGGAATTCAAACGCGGTCAGCATCTCGCCAGCCAGAAGATTACCACGAGAACTCGAGAACTTATTCTCAACTTTCGCGCCAAGACAACGGCGGCGGCTGATCGCTACACTGCAGCCTTCAACGCGTTGAACGAGCTGGATCCAGGCGGTGATTGGTCACTGTCCTTCAAGCCGCTAAATACGGCGACAGATCTTCAAATGCCCCGCCGCGAGGAGGATGACGACGAAGCAGAGAACAGGCGAGAGCTATCGTGGATTTGGCTTGTCCCTCGCTCCGCAGACGCGGAAAGGCGCACAGCAACTGCGGACGAGGTTGGTGATTGTACGTGACTCCAACATTACACATTCCAACTTCATACTCACGTGCCTGTAACTACAGCTATGCGTGTGCAGTGGTCGAAGTCCATGGCTCGCCGTGACAGATGGACTGAAGAAGTTTCATGGGACTGCGAAGAAATGCGTAGAATCATCCACTTCTTCGACTCCAAGTCGGACTGGTGGCTACGCAGAACAAATCGCCGGACCAACGCTCCCGCGGCCATCCAACGCGGCGCTGCTGCCTACGCCGCAAGGCAGGCTCAGATGTACATCTCCATGGCGCATAGTTTCGCAGTAAGCTGGTATCCATATCTACGGTTCAAAGATATTGATGTAGATTGGCTACCACACTACATCCCAAGCATATACACACCCTACAAGCCGCGGCGCACGGACCCGGAGTTTCAATAATACTTTTTATTATGCTGTCAAACTTTCTCAAGCCCCACGGACCTGCGCCAAGGGACAGCTGTTATTTCTCTAAATCACCAAGCAGATGCAAATGAGGTGGAATTGTGCGGCGGCGCGAGGATACACGTGTGGTCATGCGCGGGAAGCCCGGTGGCACGAGGAAGCCGGGTGGCGCGTGGGCGGGGCGGGGCGAGGAAGGGGGCGAGGCGAGGGGGCGGGGCGAGGGGGCAGGGCGAGGAGGGGAGCGGCGCGAGGGCACGCGGGTGGCCAGGCGTGAGAAGCCGGGTGGCGCGTGGGGCGAAAGGGAGCGGCGCGAGGAAGGGAGCGGCACGAGGAAGGGAGCGGCACGAGGAAAGGAGCGGCGCGAGGAAGGGAGCGGCGCGAGGGCACGCGGGTGGCCAGGCGTGGGAAGCCCGGTGGCACGAGGAAGCTGGGTGGCGCGTGGGAAGCCAGGTAACGCGCAGCCATTTTTGGCGGCTGGCCGGTGGAGCGTGGGAAGCCAGGGTAGCGCGTATCCGTTTTTGGCGGCTGCCCGGCTGCAGCCACCCAAAGCCCGGCGCCCGGAGGCGGACCTGGGGCCAGCCCCCACCCATATTGTAGTGCACGGGTACTGCTACATATAATTGATAATGTGTACAGCGGTAGCTACAGGATAATAGATATTATATGCAGCAGCCAAGTGCGAAATGATCAATTTTCACCCTCAGCTACAGCTGAGTTTTTTCCATATATTAAAACTAGCTGTAGCTGTGTTTTGATTGATTTAGGTAGCCAGGTCCACTGCAACACGTTCCATCTGATTCCACATTGTTCCACATCCTTCCACATCATTCCATCGCATGTCTATCCACACGTCGTCCACTATCAACGGATCTTTACATACGCATCTATGACTCCCCGGGCCCCTCATTGTCATATACGCTTACCCTCAGGGCCCCGGATCATCAGCACGATTAGATTACAGTTAGTACAAGTAGATAGCGACTTAGACCTTGAGACCTTAGCTTATCCTCTTTGTCTCAAGGTACAGTCTCACTTACAATACCTTTAATATCATCTAACCTTTGTCTCAAGTGACTTGTATTCGCTCTCGATCACAAGGATCGACATCTCAACTACACCACTAAATATCTACACCACTATAAGGCCCATCTGGGAACGACTACGAATACATGTCGTAACATTAGGATAAGCTACCATAACCAGATCAGCCTATTCATCGGTACTCTTGAGTGAACTTCGAGTTCCTCGCTTACCATTACTATCAGCCACCCTCTATCCGGAAGCGTTAGCCTCGAACATCCGGGGTCTTAGCTAGTATCGACGACACGACTAGCAGACTCTGGCAGGCTATTATCTATCCCCATGTACCTTCACCAGCAAATGAAATTGACTCAGGCACTATCATGACGCATATCTCTCTCTCCCTTCACTCTCCTTTACATCAGCCGGTGGCACCAGTGTCTACAGCTGACATAATTTTTAGGCTTAACAGCGATCCAAGGAACAAGCAGTCCTACAAGTGATCAGCAGGCTTAACCTCGAAGTTCAGCGAGTAGAGCCGGGAGTACCGACGCTGAAGACCACTCAGGAACCTTGGTAGGAACCTGCTTGGGACAAGCTTAAGGAAGAAGAACGGAAGGAAAAAGAGACTCCCACAAAACCGCCCGCACCGGTGAAGCCAACGCCGCTGGGAACGAAGAGCTCCAAACCTCGCGGAAAGAGGCGGGGTCTACTAGAGCGCAGACCCGACGAACAGCAAGAACGTAACTCGGCGCCGCACTGGAAGGAGCATCGTCAACTTCGTATGCTTCCGCAACCGTAGCTGAAGGTATCCCCGTTACGGGACTCTCAAACCTTTGCTGGACCGAACACTTAATTGACATCGCCGTCCACAACACCAGCTACTAGCTCTAGCGGTCGACAATAATCTACAACGACCGCAGCTCCCTCACCACCATAACCGGACCCCCAACGCAGCCCCTCGCTTGAGGAGAAAAACCGCAAGCCGAAACTACCGGCGTAGAGACTCAAACAAGTAACTGCTGTATAGCGCCAGGGTCCACCTCTATCACAACGATTAGAGGACAGAGTCCGGAGCCGCCTTAGAAAGCGCCTCCAGCCGAAACACCATGAACCAGGCGTACCGCTGGTACAACTTGAACGACCTCATAAGCCTATGGCACTCACACGGGACCCTGTAGGAAAGCTACCACAAGGACCGCAGACGGCACCCCAGACAGCCCATGGTTCGAAGGAACTTGAACTGACACTTTAGTAGCTTCAAGAAGTACTCCATCAGGCTCAGGAATTTCTTCCTGTAAACATGTAGCAGAAGAAGCAGCAGACTCTGTGACCTCAGCTTCCTCAGCTACGAAGGTAACGCCGACACCACCCAACCTCGGAACCAACGAACATAAAACCGCAGCTCTCACAAAGAGTATATTCCAACCTAGGTAAGAGGGCGGAACGGAAGCGTGTTGGGTATCTGCTCCCTATTTTGGAATAGCAGCCACAGTATCTGGTACCGCAACCGGAGCTTCATGGTAAGGTCAGGCCACTCCTTTGCAAGCCGTAGCGAAGCAAGCGGAAACTTAGACCGCCCCTGGCATGGCTAGAAAAGTACCGCTA
This sequence comes from Athelia psychrophila, assembly GCA_001630335.1. NCBI lineage: Eukaryota > Fungi > Basidiomycota > Agaricomycetes > Atheliales > Atheliaceae > Athelia > Athelia psychrophila. Next base: position 141,809 of record KV417491.1, on the reverse strand, counting down.
GCCCAAAACAAAGAGCTAACCGCAGTCGAAGCTGAAACCGAACCCGGCAACGCAACCGGACAAACGGTAAAAGGCTCTCAACATCATCATATAACTACTCTGAAACAACCAGCCGACCCCGAACTGGGACCCGGACCCGACCATACAAACGTGAACGACGCCGCTATCGTAGAGACTGCGCGACACGCTGTATCAGACACTCGCGGACAACTAGCTAAACCCGCTAGTTGCGGAGTCATCCCAGCTGGCCGTAAGAACATAGGCGAGGGAGTCTAGGGTACAATCTCCTATTTCTCGAACCCCACAACCAGGAAGCTCACAGACTGAGGAGAGGGAGCACCAAACTCTCACGCAGTTTCATTGAAGGACAAACTACACTGCAGAGCTCCACCAGAAAGCTGCCACACATAGCACCATTTCCTGCGCCAAAACCCCAGCTTCCAATATCGCCGATCCTCCTCCACGCCACTGCTGCCCAAAGAAATGACACATAGCCTGTGCCTTCACCTAAACCGCAGAGAACGGCTACATGGTTTACCCAGCCTCCTAAAAACGGAACACCAGATCACCTGGCCCCAACCTCAGCAAACCTAGCTGCCTCCTACTAGCCCTTCTGTGCTACCATTTGAAGGATCCTCAGACCTATTCCATTACGAAGCTTCGCCCCCGAGCCACCTCCACCTTCCGGAGCTCCACCCCATTTCATACTAGCAACCGCTGCCTACCCAGCCACTAGCCCCAAAGATCAAGAACCGTTATAAAGTGCATGCCCGAGTCGACCGGACCATCGCTACTTCCACCACTAGTCTTCACGCTCTGACCGGTTCTACATCCGCTCTAGCCTGCAGCAACACCCCCATGAACGTGGCGCCGAACGACGAGTTCTCAGGCTTACAGAGATCTG